>JAOWBB010013931.1:0-54720 GCA_028565995.1 Ricinus marginatus
CTCGTCTGCTGTTTCGCTTTTTTCCCCCCCCCCCCCGCCACCATGCCCGTTCTCAAAAACGAAAAACTTCAGCACTTCCCTCAGAAAGTGGGATCTTCGAGCTGTGCTGTAATACACGAAAGAACAAAAGCGACTACAGAAATTCTCCGACGTACAGTCCTCAAACAGACGATGGCGTGTTAACGGTTTTGTGCGAAATCGTCTGGGAACGCGAAGAATTTCCCGGTTAAAGGCATACTGTCCGGCTTTGCATGAAGAAGTACACAAAGGCTGCGGTTTGATGTGTCGGGAGGCAACAGAAAAAGATACTTACTAATGATTTATATAAGCATAAGTGCATGTGGTTGCATGTGCATGCATACGAACAATTAGTTCGAAACCACGGTTCTTTGAGCCATGCAGTTTCATGGATAATGATGATTAGATCGAAACAAGAATGACTTGCATTGAAATCCTCAAACGAGGGCATCTTCGTATGAAATTTTTTTCATCTGCCCGACTCACAATGATCGAATTGAGTTTTCAACAACGGTCATCTTGTGCACATACACACGAAGAGATTCAGTTAAGAAAAAAGTCTTAAGCCTTTTTAGTTCTTCGGCCAGCATTTAACACTCCCTTGTTGTGTCCTTTGTATTTTCTTTGCCAGATTTATTATTATTATTATTATTTTTTTTTCCTCTTCTGCTTCTTTACTTTTATTTATGTATCGATTTGGTCCTCGGATATTTTTGGTTGCGTATGCCGTGGATCGTGTACCTCAGGGGGGGAAAAAAAAAAAAAAAAGGAAAGAAAGCAACTCGCCTCCGAGCTGGAATCTTCAGGTTTTTCTCTTCGCCTCTTGACGAGTTCTGTGTGGCTGTTCCCGCGTTTGACGCCATCTTTCAAACATTAAAAGATCGCGCCAGTCTCGGGACGATCCACCTCTCCCGATATATCGATCACGTAATGTACATACATATACATATTTGAGAATTTTATTTTAAGGATAAATACTGAGAGGAAAGAAAAAAAAATTAAAACGTACGCTTCTGAATACTTTGCCTTTCCTTAAAAACCAACGAAAGGTTACATCGATACCCCGATTGTCGGCGAGATGAGAAATTAATGGAATTAAAATGATGCATTTAAATCCGATGGTTGTATTAACTTTTTAACTAATTTCTCTTAATGATTCATCACATTCGAGCGGGATTGCAAATCTCGCCTTCAAAAAGTTGCCCCTTTTTGCACAATGGCGATATTATAACCGGAGCTCATGCAATGTATATTAAATAAGATTAATTAATATTCATTATTCGGAACGTTGGAATAAATGCCGAGGAAAGATTTTTTTTTTTTTTTTTTTTTTTTTTTTTTTTTTTTTTTTTTTTTTTTATATTGATGGTTGCAAGTCGTGATTGATATACCACCTTATTGCTCCATATGAGATATACCGATAATTTTTTTTTTTTGTATGCGAAAAGTATTACAATGTATATGGTAATACCAGTTATCAATTATATTGCAAACATTTCGATTTTGACCCCGTATTACTTAGAAGCGATCTTTACAGCAAAAAATAAAGAAAAAAAAAGAAAAAAAAGCCAGCCATCTTCTAAATATACATACATGCAACATTCATTAAGCAGAAAGATAAAAACTGAACAAAAAGCTTCAAAATTTTCATCACGTTCAAATTATGCATATTTTTTTTTTTTTAAGTGCATATAATTGAGACTGCATGTCCAAATATCAAATTACATATATGCTCACATGTATATATTTATATGTTAGATTCGTATACATATTTGAATATGATTTTATCGCAATTATAAAAAAAATACCGTTCTCTTAATTGCCGGTATTGAAAGGTCTTGTGTCTCTTTTCGTAATCTCATAAAAGTTATTAAGTGGAACAATGTTGAGATATATAAATAATTTTTATTATTCTCGTTGCACTCTAACGGTTGTTGCGTTATAATATCGAAAACTTATTATTGTGAATGATTACAACAATTTTGGATTTTAAACTTTTATTGTAATTGGGGTATGAAAAGTGGCAAATTCTTTTGGAGTCGTGAGACAGTGACCATTGTAACAACAGTGTAATGTCGATCTTAATTCCGCTTTATGTATTTGTTTGTTTTTCTAAACGATCCGACTTTGTGTGTGTCCCTGCCTTTCAACACAGTCGCGATAGCGTTTTGATCCATTCGCGCGGAAAGATACAATTACAAACGTTCGTCGTGTATGCGTGTGATTCAAAGACGAAATATTTAATCTTGTGCAAACCGAAAAAAAAAAAAACTCATTGGAATCACTGCAATGGGAATCACAAAGAACCCGTCATTATATCCGAAATATTGCATGTCTGTGCCTCGACTTTCCCGTTCGTGTAATTTTCATGCCAAACTCGCAAATGAGCGGATTGGCGAAAGTCGAACGCAGAAGGTATATACAAATATATTAAGGTAAAACATGTATGACTAAGGGTATGTATATTAATGGTTTCAGAACCAATTCCCGCGGTTCGCAAGCCAATGCCTACTAAATATTTGGTTTCTTCTATACGTGGCACAAATTCGCTCCATTAATCACACAAGGTTTATGAACACTTTTCGTCACAGATCAGCGTCGTGGTTAAAGGGAAAGAAAAGGTTTCCTTGCGCTGTCGTGGGACGGGAAATTTCACTTTTGAGTAAATAAAGTCGTAGATCAAAAACGGAAATTGCCTCCCCATGTCGGAGCTTTGCAATTCACGTATCTGCACTCCAAATATGATATTACAGATTTTTCCTTCCGATCTTCCCTTTTTGGTCTTAATTACGGATTCGGGTAATCTCACGCGATTTAGGAGAAGCAAAAGGGTTAACAATCTCATAAACACAAAGTCTTTCTGTGGAATTTTCATGCCTTTTTACCCGCAGGTAAACAAAGAGCTTAAAAAACATTTAGATTTTCCGGATAATGGCATCGTTTTTGTTTTATTTCAATTTTAAACATCTTCTTAACAACCTTATATGTACATACATGTATAATACTCGCGCATCCTTGCCTTCATCTGATGCGCATTAATTTGGGGGCCGATTTACCCGCCCGGTCAATCTTTTGGTGAAATTTCTAGAAATTTTCGAGAGAAACCGAAATTTGCTTCTTTTTAGTCTGCTGACACGGCGGGTGGTCTGATTGCGCGGAAAATCATTTGCCTTCGGTGGTTATTATTCGTGCGGGGTCGCATCCGGAAGGTATTTTCGAAAAGGCGATGGGAATCCATTCCGTGAGTCTCGGCAAGATGCTGGGGGAAAGGCGGTAAACGCGAAAAGCGTTTTCCCGGGACAAAACAATCAATTCGCGGCCGACATCCGAAGCTCCGGGTCACGATTCCAGGTTCATTTTTCTTTCTCTTCTCTTTCGCCGTCGATTGCTGCAAAGAATTCGTCCGAGCGGCGTCGGGCTGACGAACCGAACCGGCGCTGAACTGCTTCGCGGGCGCATTAAATCGGAGGGTCACCGCACTTTTTTTGTTGCAGATTCGCGGACCTCGGAGTTTATGGATCGATCGCTGGGAAAATTCTTTCGGCTTCAGACTGCGCCATTTCATCGTTTACCCGCCGGAGTCGTACAAACTTCTGGCGCGGGACAAGAAGTTCGGACTTTCCCAGGGCAGCTCATCCACGCTGGACGAGGCTATGGACACGATGTTCGTGATGGCCGTGCAGAGAGGTTCCTCCGCTGAGGCTGCCGGATTGGTTGTCGGTGCGTACCATGTTTCACGTAAATGAAAAACAGGAGAAAGCGAAGCCCCCACGTCGAATGCCGTTCAAAGATGGTTGACGTAAAAATTTTTAATGTCATTCTTAGGTCGTAAATTTATTTTCGATAGGAATTTTATAATTTATTAATCCACTGTATTGACCAACATCAAAACTCGTTGGTCAAACAGACTCTTTCGCTTTGTTGTAGCTGTCAGTTTTCGGTAACTTCTCGGTGCTCGAGACGTTCAATTAGAAAGAATTCTCTTGTGTTGGCAGATTGCGGGAGATTCGCATCTCAGCCGTCCACTATGTGAAAATATATTTACGTACGGTTTATGGTGAATGATGCGCGCTGTCCGCGTATGATGTGCGCATATGCGCATAAAACGTCGCATTGTTAGCTTTTCTTTTTGTGTCTCTGTAGATTTTTACGAATTAAAAAGGACGGGAAATGGCGGAAATCACATGTCGAGAGAAATTTTTTCACACATTAAATTCTGTGTAATGTCACATTTCATCTTCCACAATAAGTTCCTTTCCGACTTCCGTACATAGCCGGTATTTTTGTTAATTTTCAGCGTACATGCTCCCTCTCGTTATTTTATAGAGTTTGTTTATGAAGTTGTTTTTACGATGCGACGACGTAAAAATACTTATGATTTATGCAAGTTTTTTGAAATTTTTATCGTTTACAGACATTTCGTTTAAATAATATTAATAACTTATAATATACGAACGTTAACGACGTGAGAAAAGGAGATATTAATCGTTATCAGTGTGCGAGCACATACAACACTGAATATTACATATGTACATATACATAAACATGTAAGTTAAATATATTTTCACGTTTTTTTTTTCCTTCTTTTTTTTCTCCCCCCCGATATATAAAAAGAATCAAAGAAGTGCTTCGATTCGATGCTCATTTTCCTGATGGTGATGGGAATCGTGAACTCCTTTTTTTTACATTGTCATGAAGAGATTCAAATATTTGCAGTAGATAGACCTATCTGAAGAATGTAAATAGAAAGAATTGATAGCATGTAGCACTTCCAGCACGGCAACCGACGATCAACCCTCTTCTAAATCTCAATCGACGTGTAACATTTAGGTGAACTTTATGCGAGACATTAAAATTTCCATTTACTAAGCGTGTGCATGTGCGAACGGCGAAGACTATGCGTAGGAAGGGAAAACGGGAAAATTTTCATTTTTCTTTTTTTTTCAATCGGAAAATCCTCTGCGAAAAGTAACAAACCGGGACGGCCTTCCATACGGTTACCCATTGTGCCGTTTAGAAATCAAATTCGGAGTTTTTCCGCGTCTCTCAATCCCGTAGGACGCTTTGATTCTGTTCGCTGCGGCTGCATGGTTGCGGCATAGTTACCTTCGTACAGACGCATAATTTTTTGTTCGGCACGATCGCAGAAATTTCGGTGCATTGTCCACCGATCCTGCATTCAAATGCCATTTCTTGATCCGGGTATTCGCCTGAGCCGAGAATTACATTAAACATCGGATGATGTCGTTTGCAGAATATTATAAAGTTATGCGGCGTCGCCATCAAACTTGTCTGTGACCCGACAGCGAGCGCGAAATAAGGTTTTTTGAACCTTCGAAATGTGTTTTCTCGCTCTTTCCCGGCAATTTGCGTGCATCGTGCCCGTTACGGAATGTTTTCCCTTACCTCCGGTTTGGGTTTCCTCAGCAGATTTCTTCGGCTTGCTCCCCTGGTCGTCCCGATGTGCATCCAACCGGGCATTTTCTCCGTTTTCGAAATTTTGTTTTTTCCTTTTTTCCGTTAAAAATGTGTGGTTAACCACAGCCGCGCTTTCCTCGCTCGGTGCGCCCAACGATAAAACCCCTTAAATCGATGCGTTATTCATGCAAGGCGGTTGCTGCCCATTTCTTTTTTTCTTTTAATTCGCTGGAATACGTGCGTACCGTGCATAGATCGGTGGTCCCGCAGAAGGTGACACCTCTTTCTAAATTTAATGGTTATGTGTTTCAATGCCATTTATTATATCTTTTTTTTTTCTCCGCGACAGGCGACAGGATAGTTAGCATCAACGGGAACACGGTGGCAGGGAAAACATACGCGGAGGTTGTACAGCAGATACAGAAAACGCCAGATCGACTTCATTTACTTGTAGTCCCCGGTGAGGAGGATATAATCCAACAGGTGGGTTCCCTGCCTTTCTGCACGGAAATTGTCTTTACCATTTTTTTTTTTTTTGCACTTTCTTTTTATTTTTTAATGTGCCACAGTACTACAGGGACACCGCGCATAATCCGAAAACGAACGTTCGACCCCGTTTAAAATCACCTGAGGTGGCACCAGAGCAAAGAAGAGCGGTCGCTGTCTCGACACGCCAGAGAACGTCCATTAGTCCAAAAATAGCGAGAACAACCGTCATGCAACAACAGCTACATCCAATTAATGTTTTACAACCCGGAGCACCTTATATGGAGAACGAGCCCATTTATAACCAGTTGACGTGGCCCGATCAAAAAATTGGTGAGTAGCATTCAGGATTTTATCATAATTATGCGATTTTTTTAAATGTTCCTTAAAATCATTCCTAAATACTTTTATTATAAGTGTGTATAGATTTGAATCTACCATTAAAACAATTGCAGTTGTTTTTGGAATGCTTTATTAACCCAAAAAACAACCCTCGGCACAGGCATGAAATATTTGTGAGTATTGCATTGTACTCGATTGTAAACGAATCATTTCGAACGCTGATGAGAATTTAATTTTTCCAAATGGGAAACTTCAAACTTTGCTCGCTCTGCATATGTAAATATATAGATAATTGTAAACAAATGTCAAATATTATTTTTGGGAGATGTTACCATGTAAAATTCTATTTATAAAGCTAGTAATGATTATCCAGACCAAATGTCTCGGGAGAAAAACTTTTCTGATATTATAGATTTTCATTGCATTAGTTGTGGACGGGGAAATTTTTCGTTTTCCTTTTTTTTAATTTTTGAATTTGCTTTCTGATCATCCCCTAATTTTGATTTTTTTTCCCCCCCTCAGGTAACGAAAGCAGATGCATAACCGAAAGGATTCACGTTAAGACTCAGCTCTCGCGACATCACAGCGACTGCAATAGCACGGAAGTACAGGCCGAGCAATTATCTGTGATAAAATCCACATCCCCGAACCCCTCGCCTTTCTACCCGAATTCATCGGGATGCCGACTGAGCTTGGACGGAGGACTGCTCGACCGAAGAGAAAGCTCCTCCAGTTCCACGCTCACCGACGACTCCATGATAATGCTGAGGATACGAAAGAGCTGCGAACAGAAGGAGGAGTTTCTGAGGAACACGGTCAAACCGACGTATCCTCACATAATCGCTCGGGAGTTCTACGCGAGGCCGCAGAAGCTGCAGAAACCGGTCTGGCCTCCGCAGAGCCCGGAACCGGATCCGGGGATCGAATCGCGGGGAAAATCGGTCGTGAGCGATGAGAGGCAGCTACAGGGAACCGGAAACGGAAAACAATTTTTGAGAACGTTGACAATGATCCAGGAAAACTTGCAGCAGGGCTACGAATCGAGGAGCCTGGAAACTGATTTGGGTAGGTTCGGGGTGTAAATAAACCGAAGATGGCGTGATATTTACAGTAATCTTCTCACCGATCTAACATCGAATTTTACGATAGATCGAATTCTCTCACCTTCTCCGTTGTTTCCCAGATGAAATAACCACAATCGACTCGTCGATCAGCAGATCTCAATCGGAAGAGTCTGAAATACTGCGCCGAGGCGTGACTCAACCGAAACTCCACATAGTCTCCAGGAGGGCGAAACAGTTCGAAACCGGGCAGTTGGAAGAAGAGGACAGAACTCATTTTTACAGAAGCGAATTGTCAAGGTAAGAAAATTTTTAGACGGTGTTATTTAATTTAACTCTTCCACGGAATGCAATGAAGGAAACTATTTGTTAAAGTTTTATTTTCACTTATATTTTTAGACTATCTGGAAAGAGAAATGTTCCGAATGTGGCCTTTAGGAAACAAGAATTCGAGCAGCTAGTTGAAAGGAAGCCTTCCATGAGGGAAACGCGCTCCCAGGAGCCTTGCACTCCAAAAAGTGGCAGCTCTTTATCGGGAAACAGGACCATGATAGTTGGTTCCAAAAATCTCCATGCAGAACCTCCGAATGATTTTCAGCAGCTCGAGCCCGGTAATTTTTCAAAAAAATCTTTAGTCGAGAAAGAGATTTAAGGCGGTGGAAATTAATTGGAAGAAACTCTCGAAAAAAATTTTGAGATGCGGGAAATTTAATCAACTAATTAATTTCTGCTTTTTTAACGCGAACGGTAAAGAATTGGTAGAAGACATCTCGCCAAAACCTCGACCAAGATCGAACTCTATGGACAGTTGGTCGTCCAAAGAAGGAGAGCATTCGACGAAAAGGTCGCTTCACGGAGTGTCCATCGACAGGGCAAAAGACGAGGAGAAACAGAGACACAAAGCCGTTCGTCAGGATTCCTATCTGGCCGCCGTCAAGACGATATCCAGCAATAACGGTGAGAATTTTGGAAAAATTTCGGCGTTGTCTTCTGCCTGTCGCATGGCACCAGGATTCGCTTTCTCGCGCTTCTCCTGTATGAAATTTTTTTCATTCGCTCTCATCGAATGAACAAATCGTAATATCTTTTTGTTTTCCATGTCACATATTTATGATGAAACGCCTTATTTATTTTCACTTATTTGAATTTCATGTCATTCACTTCAGATAATTAAATTGTAATTGATCTATATTGGGATATAAAATTGTACGCTTTCAAACGTCCAGCTTTTGGATTTTGTCAAAACATTTGCATTCTCCGCACTTTTATGAATTGCTCTCTTTTGTTCGCAATAACTTTTAATCTCCGTCACGCTCGCAGCATAGAGCTCCGAAAAAAAGCGTTTCGACACACTGAGAGAGAATAATCTATAAGAAAGGTAATAAATAAGATAAATCATTTTGTTAAATACAAGGCTACACAATTAAAATGCATTTTTTTTTTCTCACAAGACGATATTGTCAAACAATTTTCAGTTTTCTTCAATTTCTATGTTCTTCATTGTCTTATATAGTTCGATTTGTTTTTAATACCTTGAATTGGTTAGCTTAGGATCAGTGGCATCGGTTTGCAGTTAAAGATTTTCTCCCAAACGATTCAATGCAAAATTGTGACATCGAGTTTAATTGTCGTTCTGTAAGCGTATGAATAAACGTGAGAGTTTCATTCCCGGCGTGGATCGTAGACCTTCCACGATTGTCCAGAAAATTGTCACCGAATGAGTTTTATTTACTTTTATCTCCTTAAATTGTAATTGTGTGTTTGTGTGGCCCAGCTCGACCCAGGCGAATCATCAAAAGGCAAATTTCATACCGCGACTCTGATGAATCTAGTGGTGAAGAAAAGGTTTGCAGCAGACATTCCCTGCCTCTGAGAGAAGTTTACAGACGGCCAAATCGCCTTTACCTTCCTCATAACGGTTTCACCGATGAAAATTATCAAGGTGAGTGCATCTCTCGGTTTGGCAGAAACCTTCCCTGGGTGGCTTTGTGGAATATCGCCTGATGGCATACCATAAATCGGTGCTGGAATCCGTGTTTAATATTCGTTGTACCCTTCATTGCTTACCAGCGATGCGAGAGCGCAAGTGTACATGTAAGTGTAATATTTAGTGTGTATCGATTCCGGGTTTAAAATATCTAACTGATGGTGAAATTGAGGTTTACGCTTTGGAAAAATTGTGATTGGAGATATCGTTCATGAAATATTCTCTAAATAAATGAACAAGTCCTCGTGGTATAGTATGTTAAAACTACTCTGTACTAATACTTCAAGCCTGCTATAAAACTTTCATTCGTTAATCACCTATGTCCGTTAAAACGAACTTTGATGCGTCATCGACAGCCACCTGCTGCTTAACATGTGAAAATGTATTTTCCGTATTAATACTTCAGCCTTCGACAATATTGATGTTGCTCTCTTCTTTGCTTGAGGATTTCAATGTTAAAATTTTAAAAACTTTTACTTGTAAATATTAAATTCTAAAATCTTGTGCCTATGTTTCCGAACATCTTCGCACAAGACGATCGGAAAACCTGTTTAACAAAAATAAAATTCTGTTTAATTGTGTGTGACTTTTTTCACTTATTTATTTATTTCTAAACCATTTTAGGATTTTAAGCGCAAAAGAAAGTAAATCTACCCGTTTTTCGCTTTCAGTTCCTCCTAATACAGTTCCTATTACAACGACCGCATCGGATGTGGTAAGAAGACAAAGAAAATTAAGTTCATCTGCCGAAGATGAGCGTTCAACACGCAGGGTGTCCTACCTCAAGGCGACTTCGAGCGACCAAATAAACGTTGATATAGATGGAGATTCGACAAATATTGTACAAAAAAGGTAGGCAGACGCCAAAAAAGGCCCCCTGCTCTAACCGATCAAAGTTTTCTCGGACATACTCTAGGAAAGAATCCGTAATGTGATCCATGCTTGAACGTATGCATTCCTTTGCGACTTTTATCGCTTTCGAAGATTCGCGGTATGCGCAGAACGAATACATTCTTCGTTCGCTCATAGGATTAACATTCTCGTTACGGTCCTGCAGGTGTCAGTCTTCCCTTCGGAGTTCTCTCTCGTATTTCTTGCGTTCGCCTTTCCTAATCATTGGTTGGAGATCTGAAACCTTCTAAAAGTTTTTTTTTTTTTTTATTCTGATTTACCTACGCCCCTGTAGATAAAACATACGGATTGAAGTTGAATTATATATATATATATATATATATATAAAAGCATAATTCATAATATATGAAATTCGTTTTTCCATGACTTCCATAAATTTTCGGTTCGGATTTTTGTCACATATATGCCTAGGTTCGGGAATCACTCGCAAAGATAGTCAAGGAACTTCCTACCTCGATGTGAGACTGCGGCTGGTGAAATATTCCAAAGTCATTAATTATACTTTTTAACTTTAAGATTTTTTTCTTTTTGTTTTTGCTTAAATGTCAGATACATATGTGTGTTAATAGGCATGGTTCCAAATGATTACTCTTCTTATATTTTTGCTTTAAATGAAACAAAATTTTTTTTTTTTTAAACTGTTATTCTATACAGCCATAAGAAGTGGATGTATCCCATGTTACCTGGGGAAATTCAACGCTTGAGGCAAATTTTCGAAGAATATTCTGGAATACTCGAATCCAGCGGGTAATTCATTTGTTTTAATGTGCATTTGAGTCACAGTTTACATGATCGTAATTATACCTTCCAGTTAGAATTAGCATTGCCATTTCCTTCCTGGCGAGCAGATTCCTTCCGTAAGTTGTGCATGTGTTCGATGCTAACCTAAGATATATGATTATTTATCTTACCTTCGGCCTGCATTTCCTGTACGTGTTGTGCAAATTACTGTAGATATTGTTGACTTTTTTTCACGATCGATTTTTTCTCTTTTTTTTTCTTTTGTTTGTGAGTTGTTTTGGTTAATCCTTATTTTTTTTTGAAGGAGAAAAAAAAATGGTTTTTCCTCTAAGATTTTGATGTTGAAATCTTTTTATTCTTCCATTGCACGTCTGAAATAAATAAAAAAGAAAACCAACTAATAAGATGAAACTTAATTTATGTGTCTAATATTTTGCGAAAACGTTTTTGGATGTCTGTGATGATAATGTTTTTTACCCATTTAAGGGTCAGATCTCCTATTTCGGGTAAGCATGATCCTCAAATGATCTTTAATAATACGGTAGAGGAAAACCAAAAAAAGTCTTTCCATATTGATTTGGCGTCATTATCCAAAGGTAAATTCTCTTTCATATCAACATCCAGTTTTGTAAACTAATCTGAATCCTTGATATGTTAAGAAAATGTCTCGTTGACAGTCTTCCGGCATGATTAATTGTTAATTAGATTTCTTCGGTTATTCTGAAACCGATCTCGAATATTATTTTCAAATTTTGAATATTTTTAAATTTTTTTCTTACAGTGGAGAATCTATACCGAGGCGACATTTGATCGATGCTTCGCGGCCAGACGAAAAAGAAAATTTGAAAATAGTAAAAGAAGGATGGATGAATTGTAAAGTGGCTTTAATTGATGGAAAACGGGCGGGAGATCGTTCCTGGAAACAAATGTGGGCGGTTTTACGAGGCCCGTTCTTTTCGCTCCAGAAAGACAAGCAGACTGAGCAATCAGAACAAACAGTAGATATTAGAAAGTAAGTAGCGGCAACGAAGAATCATAGGCGTGGACAATTAAATTTGCTGTGGAATCGAAGTAATCGCTAAAAATCTTCGTTGCAGTAGTTACGTAGACATCCCTCAAGATTATACGAAGAGGAAATATGTGTTGCGATTGAAAACAGACACGGAAACGGAATATCTGCTACAGGCGGAAGACACCACGGAAATGGAGCATTGGAAAAAAGTTTTGGAAGAACAGTCAGAAACTGGCGTTATTAGTCTCTCTCCTCAGTCAGTGCAGAAAGGATCAAAGAAATTACCGACTCTAAGAACGAGAAGTCCCACCGGGCAAAGTCCGGCTAGTAAAAATAGAAAGCCAAGCCAACAAGGTTCGTCTCGGCTATTTGAGAATCCATTTCGGAATATCTTTCCATATAATGGCAAATCGATCGATGTTCTTTTTACACCGCAGATCAAATACCGTCACCAAAGAGCAAAACATGGAAGGGAAAACTCGGAAAGCAATTTCGAAAAATGCAGCAAGGAAGCGGGTCACCCTCTTCCACAATTACATATCCCGAAGGTGCCACGATAAAGGTTCCCCTAGAGCTTTGCCCGCCATCTTCGACGTCGGAATTCATACCAATGATCGTGGAGAAGTGCACGAGCATCGTGGAAGCACGAGGATTGGACATTGTAGGGATTTATAGGGTACCTGGAAATACAGCGGCTGTAACTGCTCTCACCGAGGCTGTGAATAAAGGAATTGAATTAATGAATCCCGAGGTAGTAAGGCGAATTTTATTCGCAGTATGTCTTTAATCAACTCGTGGCGGACCCCAATGTCTGTCTGGCGGCTCGTTACGTTTTGGTATCACATTGCATGACAGTGATGTAATTTCGAAGCAGTGTGTGACAGTTGAAGGTCGGAAATGATTCCGTCATCAAATTATGTTATTATATCCTACTAAATGATGACTAATTAGGTTACTACAATGTAAACCAAGGTCTTTGCATGTTATTTGATAAGTTGAAAATGAAATTTCGCAGTTTGCTCAACGAGAAAGGTTCCAAATAAGGGTCTTATTGAAAAATCACGTTTCTTAGACCGAGGAACAGACGTAACCGAAAGGAAAACATCACCGGCATTTCTCCCTTTTTTGATTTTGCTTAGTCTTCTCATTTGTCCGGTGCGCAATAACTATCTCTGTTTCGGCAGGATCCCAGATGGAACGATGTAAATGTGATATCAAGTCTGCTCAAGTCCTTCTTTAGGAATCTTCCAGACTGTCTCTTCACTTCGGAGCTTTATCCAAAGTTCATAGCAGCCGATAAAATCGGCGACCCGAAATTTCGAATGGTGACACTCAGAAAATTGGTACGGATCAAAACTTAAATCGAATGTTAGATTTAAAAACAAAAAACAATTATTTTTTTTTTTACATTTTCCCTAATTTTCAGCTTAATGAACTCCCCGATCACAATTACGAAACATTGCGCCACGTTTTATTTCATCTGAAGAAAATTGTATCGAACAGCTCGGTGAACAAAATGGAAACAAGAAATTTAGCAATAGTCTTTGGACCCACACTGTTGTCAACCGGAGACCTCATGGCATTGGTCACTGATACTTCGCATCAATGCAGAATCGTGGAATCTTTAATATCACACGTAAGACTAGATAATTTTAAGAGATATATCCATGTAGCTCCTGCAATTGACATTTCTGAAGGTGTTTTATGGTTTTATGCATATATGTCAACAGGTAGACTGGTTTTTTTCAACCGATGATGTCGAAACTCTGAATAATTTAGTATTACCGATGTCAACGGAGTCACAAAGCACGGAAAGTTCGGGTAATGCAAGTCTTCTACTTGGAAACATTCGGAAAGTCGAAGGTACAATGACCTTTTTCAACCACAAAATGATAAAATTCCATTTTAAATGACAAATTATTTACCTTTTTATTTATTTATTATTGTATAGGCTTTTGCCGCGGAGATCATTTACCTAATAAAGATATGTCTCCCATGGACATTGTGTCGTCGATTATATCAGCGGCCAACAGGAAGATGTCGAAAGGCAAATCGAAAAAGTTAGAAAAGACGCTCACCAATTGCGATATAGAAAATAAAACTGTAAGTACCTTCATTATGCATTGCTTTGACACCTTCAAATTACAGTGTGGATAAAGACAGTTTTCACTAACTGAATTTTATTGTTTATGACAACTTAATCAATTGAGAAAGAACTCCTTTGGCTAGAGGAGAAAAAAAAGGTGGTTTCAGGCTATTGTGTAGAATATGGAGAAATTATGTATATTCTGATTTTTTTAAGTGAAAACATGTTTACCTTATTTGCTTGTTAGATTTTTATTTAATTTATTTTAAAATTTTTCTAGAATGATATCGATTTCATTAATGAATCTGTTTATTATTTATCTATTCCGCTTATTCGAGGAGTGTAACCCCAAATTTGACATTGATATTACCGTTAAAAAGAAAAAATAATATTATAAAGATTATTTGCTGAGGAAGAAGAATATAATTTACCTTACTACCTCTTTTCTTTGCAGTCCTCAAAGAAAACGGAGACAAAGCAGGATATGGAGCAATCAACGTCAGTCGCTGCTTCCATTGTCAGTTCTTTCGTCGGAGACATTGTACGAACGGGCAATGACGATCTCGACGGTAGCGTCAACCGCCATTTGGTTCACAACGAAGTTATTCGATCTTACTCCAGGCTGGATACAGCCACTTGGGGGGAAAGAATAAGAAGGTATTACAAAGCAAAGAAAATCAGTGAAAATTGTTGTGTGCTTCATTCGGTTCATTGCAAATTATTTCCGCAATCGTTTTTATTTAGGTTTGAACAAGAAACACAAGCTATGTTGAAGCGGGATCCCGTTCGAATGCGTAAAGAAACTGAGAGATGGTTGGCCGATAAGCAGTTAAATGAAATAAAACTGACACAATCAAAACGAGAATTAGAAAATGAGAATTTATTGGATAACATAGAAGATAATCCTAGTGGTATGGCATTCAGTTGCTTTTTTATATGAAATTATTGCTTTATATTTTTTTCGATATATGTTTTTTTCCTATGCTTCATGTTTAAATGTAGCTTAAAATATTCGGATATTGCAATATAATTTTTTTTTGCTAATTTAATGCAAACAAATGTAAATTTATTTTTAGTTATATGCGCGTAAAGTTGTAACACTTTTTTAATAGGAAGCGTTGATCGAACCATGATCGCTACTATTTGACTAATAATAAAAAAATTCTCTTTTGTTTTTTAAGATCTCAGCAGAAATTCGAACATGACTCAGCTATCTAGTCAGTCAGAAGAGGGAACTATGATAAGGCGAGGAATATCTTACGAAAGCCTTAACGAAACCACACCGAACGGAAGTTTGAAGAGATTTAGAAGCAATCGGGAAAACGAAAGTCTTCGCGGAGCATCCAGTTTGGACTCGTTGCATGGGAAAACGAAAAACGAGGCATCAGACGATGGTATGTAAATGAAGCAGGATGGGATAAACCCTCAGCGAACGTAAAGATAAGCTTTGGACGGGGAGAAGCTGTAGAAGCCCTCGCGTTTTGTCGCGATTTTTTTACTGAAATATAATTTATGCGCAGTCATGGCGTGTGAAGCTATGTATCACGTCCATCCGCCTGTGCTATCTCGGCTGCACCACCCTCGTACGTTGGTCCCCCCCGTAGCACCTCCAAGACTTCGTCGTCGGCCTCATTAAATTTCTCACGCGTCAGGTATTTGTGTGTCGATGTGCTCTGTGGATTTACAGCATGAAATTTTAATACTAATGGAATGTGATTTTGCCATTAAAAGCAATTTGTTTTTTGTTCGACATCTGATGGAAAAGAATTTTCTTAATATTTCCCTACTTGAAGATTGAATCTGACAAATTTGAAAACTTTAACGCTTCACTTTAATCAAAACTCAAGATATTTGAATTGTTTCTTAATCCTTTCACGTTGCTACAGTAGAATTCAACTGGTAAAGTTGTTATCAGTTGCCATTAAGGTTAAATTTTTCTAAATATACTTATATTCAATTTTTTTTTCACGCTTTTTCTTTTCTCACGATCACCCATTTCCCTCCTTTTCTCTAATGGATACTTCAAGAAAATTGGGGAATAACCGAATATTCATAAGAAAATAAACGTGATCTTCTTTTAATTTTCCATCCACAATTTAAAATATTATTCACAATTTCTGAAAATATTTACTATTTGATAGAAATAAATTAAGGTGTAATTAATTTTATATTTATAGATAACGACCTCGTAATCAGTATTACGAAAACATTTGACGAAAAGTTGAAGTCTTATATGAACGAATCCGACAGCAGTTCGTTAGGGGACGAAAGCAAGAACACGGACGAGAAAGCAGAGTTTGAAAATGTGATAGAAAAGGAATCGAAGCTGATAAAAAAATCGGAGAGGAAAAGCGAGGAAAGCAGCGAAAAGTTGGAATTGTCGAAGGAAAGACACGACGAGGAGGAGGGGAAAAAATCGAAGGTGAAAATAGATCCGAAAATAAAAGAGAAACTGAAAAAGTTCGAAGTGAGCGAAACAATACTGAGGGCAAAGAACGCGGAGAATGCGACGAACCTGAAGAGGTCGGAGAGCCTGACGAAGCCGGAGAAGCCGGAAATGTACACGAAGCTGAGGAGGAGTGAATCTTTGAACAAAAGCGAGAAATCGAACGATTTCACGAAGCTGAAACGTTCGGATTCGTCAAAAAATGATTTGAAACGATCGGATTCGCTGACGAAAAACGAAAAAACCGAGACGAACATCAACAAAAGAAAGCAGCAAGAAGCGGGGTTGAAGAGGAGCTCGAGCAAGGAGAAGGAGAACATTATGTTCGTCAAAATGAAGAGGAAAAACGGGATGCCGGATCGATCGATAAAGAGGAGGCACACCGTAGGTGGCACGAAGGACTTCGACAAATTGCCTTGGTTGGACAATCGACTTCAGACGGAAGCGCTCGAAAAGGAAGAATCCAGAACGGGGAAGGAGAAGCGGAATTTCAGGACGAGCTCTCCCGATCTCAGCTCCTCGCGGCTGCAGGCAACCATCGAATCGGAGGGATTATCAATAGAAGTAAGCAGAAACTCGCATATTTCAAGACGGCAAGGTTGAACTGATCTAAAACCTAAATAGTTTAATAAGAAAAAAACCATGTTTTCCATGATAAGTAAAAAGTAATTTTCCAAATATTTTCTAAAATAGTGCAATCATCGTTTTATTTTTCATTACAGGTAAGTCTTCTAGGATCGAGAGGGAACGTTTTGGCCACCCTTCGGAAGCCTTTAATTCCACCTACACCTGCGGGTCGACCTCAGAGCATGCCTCCCGTGTCGCAGCTCTTCAAACTGCCTCTGGAATCCCACGTGTAGGAGAGAAAAAGGAAAAAGAAACAGTAATCTTTGAATGTTATCTGTACGGTCTCCGTTTCTGGTGTGCTAACAATAATTTTCCTCCTTTTCTTTCTCTCCATTTTATTGTGTGACGCTATAGAGAATATGTTTTGGAACAATTTAGTGTTTTAACTATTTTACAAAAAAAAGGCCATCTTTAAAATAATGGAATTAACTGTCGCCAATTCGCATTTAGCCTTTCTACAAATGCATTCATTTATATGCATGCATTTAAAGAAAATTATTACATGGTTTTTCCATTTATAAGAAAAAAAAATTTTCTTGAAAATAATGTTTATCTTCATCTTGCCAGTCCGGTGTAATATTATGTAACATTTGCAAGGAGAGAATGAAAAAGTTTTAAACGAGCAATAATATGATGATATCAATTTAGCAAGTCATCATCTAGTAATAAATAGATCAAAAAGATCAGTTTTAAACAATATCTTGCTGGAAAAGATTGATCTCGCATTATAAATAGAGCATAAGTTTTATATTTTATTTATCATATCTACATTAGATCATATAGGAATTTAAAAAATATTAGATTTCCTTATTTGTAACTTTAAAAATAATTTATGATTTTTTTTTTTTTTTTTAGAAATTAATTTTTTTGTGGAGGTTCGTAAGAAATTTTTTTAGTCAATTTTACAGTTGCCTTAATTTTTATTCCGAGTTCAATCGGGTCATTTCATGAACAACAACAAAACACTTTGTTTGTGGAACCGTAAGAATGTTTAATAAAGCGGTTACAAATGAGAAAAAGCAGCAGCCGATTAACGAGAAAGGCATACTTGCCTTAATTGCTTCAGAGTAACTAGGAATCAAATTTTATTATCATGATGGTTTGATATGCCTTTTTATGATAATTTAAGATAATTTTCCAAACAAAGAAACAAGAAATTTTTTTAAAAGAAAGAAAATTTTTTTGTCCAATCATAAAAAAAAAGACGTTTAAAAACGTCTCGGAAAATTATTGATCTCGCAATAATTGAAGTAAAAAAAAATCGATATCTCGAATCGAGTCATGCCAATCAAACGGAAATGATAGAATATTTCTTTGCAACCGTTGAAAACTGGTTATTGAACTAGAATATTTTTCCAAAACAAATATTTTCTATTTGTCTTGCTTATTCCAAAACATATTCTTTCGCGTTGTGATCGATGAAATTATTTTTTTATTTTTCCTCATCGAATTAGAAAATAAAAATGAGTTTTATGTAAGAATAAGAGAAAGAAAAATATGAATTGAAGTTTGCATTGTGTATAAAGTGCATTTAATGTGATAAGAGTGGTTGGTTAAATTTCAAGCTTATTTTGTGGTTAAATTTAAAAAATTGCAATATTCTCTTTTTAATTTTTCCCTCCCCTCTCCCCTTTCGTTATAGTGATTAAATTATCATCATTATTATTTATGAACAGAATTAATTATTTTGAAAATTATAAATATTTATATATTTTTTCAATATTTCTTTCATGCAAGTAACGAAACTGAATAGATTGCATATGAAAGTGTATTTTATTTTGGAAAGTATACATCAGGTGAGTGTAATAAAAATAATTTTAAATTGTCACGTTAAAAAATTAAAAATTTTTAATCTGAAGATAAAATATGGAAAGTGATGAAAAAACGAAAAAGCCTAAAACCGCGGTTCGGAACGCCATCTTGTTTTCATCGATTTTTATTCTTGTACACGATTAAGCAGCAATGTTCCATCCTTCACTTATCATCATTGCGAACCCCCCTTTTTAACCATTATTTAGAGTTTGGAATTGCATTTATTTAACACGTCCTCCAATGCTTTTAACGTAAATTGCACCGTTCTCACGTTGGCGTTACGGCCCATGACTCCTATCCGTAGAACTTTACCCACCGTCGGGCCTAATCCGCCGCTAATTTCGACGTGATATCTGCAAAATAAAGGTTTCAGTCGGGAAAAAGGCGAAATGCGAGTTTGTTCTCATACGCAAAGAGCCGATAATGGTTTTTTCGAGATCAAATGATCTTCGCCGGAAGATGAGAGACTCATGCAAGATTTCAAAGTTTAAATTCGCCATACCTATTTAGGCATAGATCCATTAACCTTTGCCAATTAAATCCGCTTCTAACTTTAATGGTGGTCACCGTGGGCAATCTCGCGTTCTCATCGGGCACAAAAAATTCAAATCCTAGACGATTCAGGCCGTCGTGGAGCACCCTGCAACTGTCCCGGTGTCTCGCGATGCATTCCTGAATTCCTTCCTCGACGATTTGCGCCAATCCCTCTCGCAATCCGTACAACAACGTCGCGGATATCGTGTGGTGGTATATCCGGGATTCTCCCGGGTAGCAGTCCCAATATCGGCCCAGCAAATTCATGTCGAAGTAATAAACCGAAACGGGCGTTTTCCTGCCTCGAATTTTCTTACTGGAGAGGACGTCGGAAAGCAGAAAAGAAAAAAATTAATTTTTCCGCTGGATAAAGGACCCGAGCGAAAATCGCTGTTGCGTTAACTACGAAGCCTTACAGGGAGCGTTCGCTGAAGGAAATGGGCGCCAGCCCCGGGGGAGCTCCCAGAACCTTTTGGGAACCAGTGTAAATGCAGTCTACGAGCCATTTGTCGGTGAGAACTTCGACGCCCCCGAGAGAAGCAACGGCGTCAACTATCAGGAGACAGTCGTGCCTGAAAAGATTTTTAATCAGAAATCCGAATTTCCTTTAAGCGATTCACAGAGATCGGAAAAGCGGAAGGCGTACTTGCGGCAAATTTCACCGATTCCCGCTATCGGTTGGTAGACGCCGGTGGACGACTCTCCTTGCGTGATAAAAAACAAGTTGGGTTCGTGCGTTGAGATCGCTTTTTCCACAGCGCACAAATCGAAATTTTTTCCTTCCTCAACTTCCACGGTCCGCACGATAGCTCCTGCAGCAAATGTTTCATCACCGTTATTTTTTCCGACGCTGCTAACGTTTTGCTGCGGTTTACGCAGCGACGCGAGAAGTTACTCACCATGCCTGGAAGCCACGTCGAGAGCTCTCTGACCCCAAAATCCATTCACCGCCACCAGGACCTTATCACCGGGCTCGGTTAAGTTGCACAAGGCCGCCTCCATGCCTCCGTGGCCCGTTGCACTCACAGCGAGGGTCAATGCGTTTCTAGTCTGGAAAATGTACTTGAGCCCCATCTTGATATCGTCCATGATCTGAAAAATCGATGGTAAATTGAAAACGTGGAGGACCGGGTTTTTTATTTTTGAGGCGCGCGGCTCGCATTTTTCCTGATGCATGCGGAGAAGGAGCAATCGAGCTTCGGGGGGCAAGCTGAATGATATTTGAATCAAGGCGTGAAAGCCTTTCGGCAAAATCTATTAAGAGCAGGTCATGATTTGACGCGGGCTATTACAAAAGTCCGTACCTCAAAAGTTTCCTTGTGCAAATGACCGATGACTGGCTGCGAAAGAGCGTGGAGAACTCTCGGCGAGCAGTTTGACGGTCCGGGTCCCATCATCGTCTTTCCAGTGACCGTAAGCGGTCGAAGAAGAGTCGAAGGCCTCGCAACGTCCATTCCCGAATCCTGCACGAAAGCGTCTCTCCTTATCTGCATCGGTGACCTCTGAGTCCATGTTTGTTGTTTGTTTCTCTTCGTGCAGTCACCGAAAAGTGTTGCCAACGGCGCGCAGCAAATCAGTGATCGGTTATTCGGGATGAACCGGTACCGAGGTTCGGTTTCGCGATGTAGGAGTGGCCTAATTTTCGTTTCCGTGGCGAGAGCGTCTTTGACACGGAGCCGGGAACGCGCTGCGCGCGTAAAGACATCTCTGCAGGTGGCGACCTGATCCATTAGTCGCGGGTTTGCCAATTTGGGGCTAGATCCGTGCCTGAGGAGACATCTGGAGGTCGTCGTGGAAGATCGAGATAAAATCCAAGACGGCGATGGCATCGGTTGCATCTTCCGTTTGCTGCGAACCGTATCAAAAAAGCGTCCCGAAGGCAGATGTGAACCGAATTTTGTTATAAAATTTCCAAATTTTAAAAATAAACATTGGAATGGTTCCCTTCGTGCATTTTTTCGTAACAATGAGTCAGTTGATTCTAATCGGTAAAAAAAGTCCGTTCTTGGAATTCAAGATGGCGGAAACTTGTTGCTCCATGCGGTTTGTTGCCGGACATGAACCGGACTTATTTCTTTTTTTTTTTTTTTTAAATCGGTAATCCCAACTGAGGAATCGACGACTTTACGAACAAACATTACATGTCAACAAATCGAGGCGTGATAATATCCGGTGGAGGAATTCGCACAAAATTTATTTTATTTCCGTAAATGTGAAATACCAGCTTCAGCAGCGCATTCTGTTGGGATTGAGCATGACTATGGAAATGAACCACGAGCGTGTCCGTGTGGTAAGCGGAGTAGTTTAACGAACACGATATGGTTCAGGAGCGAAGTTGTGGTTTGGTTTCCTTTCGAGTGAGTGAATTGTTTTGCATTTTTCGTTTCGATAATCTTGAGTTGAAATTATTGCAGTTTTAGGTGCAATCGGCTTTTCAGTAAAAAAAATTGTTTCATTTCTTGCGATAGCGAGTCGTTGCAGTGAATCAGAAAGAAAAAAATGTAGGTATAGTTTTATGGACGCTTGTTTATGCTTGTGGTACCTTTGTTGAGTAATCGTGTTTATTCAGGTTCCGTTTGACAGCTGCTTATAATCTTTAAGGAATTTTTTCACTTTCAATATCTCAAACGATCAGTTCGGGATATTGTAATTTTCGAAAGTGAGGTAAGGTAACAAACACTCAACGGTACAAATTCAATTTTTATCTTTTATTTTATTTATGCAATTTAACGTTGATGTCCGTAGAATGTTGTACATATTTTCGTATGAAACACCTGCCCCGCGTTGAGATTTCATTTTCAGATGAGGAATCAGGATTTTAGTTTCATTTTCGAAAATCACATCCCACGACCCTTATTTAATGTTTAAAATATATCTGAAAATGGTGCTTTGGTAAGCATTTCTCTCCCTCATTATGTTTCGGTCAGCATTTTAAAATATTTTCGCAAAGAAGATTGGTGTAGTGGATTTTTTTCTGTTGCACGGCTCGGTGATTTTATGTGCTCTATCAAAAATATGTCTTGGTTCAGTTATGCAATTGATAAAATTTTACTGATCTCATTTTTTTCCCACACTGAAGGATAATGTCATTAATATTGGAAAATAGTCTTTTTTTTTAACAAAATGAATTCTTGTTGTTACTATGAATCATTACATTATTGAATTTAATAAATTCAACTACTTCTAGCAGACTGTGATAAGAAAATTGTGTTAATTTCTTTTACAACATTCAACCAGAAAGGAACTTAAATGAAGGACAAAATATTTATTTATTTTCTCCTTAACTTTAATGGCAAAGGACATTTATTGTCTTTAAAAATAAGTTTGATTTTCCTTTATGATTCATTTGTGTCCCCCAGTTGAATGCATACTTATTTTATAGCTTTGACTCATATCATTGAATTTTTCAAATTTTTTCAACATTTCATTTATGCCATAAAAAAAAGTAGTTTTCTCTATTATATAAGAGACATTTTTTTCATTCTAAATTGTAACATAGACAAAGTTCATTTCTTGTTTATATTTATTATCAATCATTTGTTTATTAAAATTTTCAGAGACAGTAAGTCTTGTTCTGTTGATTTATTTATTCATGTTGTTGAAAATAAGTCAGTAGGTATGATAAGGCTGACTCATATCTGTTTAATAAAATTTGATAATTTGACTCATTTATGTAATAATTACAAAAAATTTTCCATTTAACTGGTTTGATGAATGTACGCATAATGAACGTATGTAATGAAATTGATGAATTTTGTACGCATTTTTAGCCTTTTATCCTGGGTATGGTATGAGCAGTTTTTTCATGAAAGTACAAAATGAATTTCTTTTTTAGATGTTGTGGAATAAGTTTTGCATAAAAGTTAAAATGTCCTTTTACATTGTTCCTTTATTTATTTTAATATTTTGATTTTGGTGGATCTTAAAACGTATAATTTTGTGTACCTTACACATTTGTAAAAATAAGCTTTCTTATTCTTAATTTAAGTTTCTAGTGCTGTTTCATTGCTCGTTAGAAATGTCAATTATCCATGAAGGCTGAGCCGCGTGCAGAAAAGAATAATCTTAAAGCTGCTTACTAATTAAAACCGGACCTATTAGAAGGGACTTAAGTTCTCTTTATGCGATAGACGACTGTTGTTGAACATAATTTTTGCGAAGTGCTGAAATTTGATTTTTTGATTGTTTGTTTTCGTCCTTGTTCTTTGCAAAAAGAACTATATCCTTTGTCCGTTGTGTTAGGAAGATGTAGGTGAGGCACGAATGGGACTATCGCTAATATCTGATGTATTAAATTTTACAAAAATTATGTACATTTGCAAAAAATTTTTTATAAAATTGCAGTTTTTAAAAAGGTTTATAATTTAATTCTCTTTTGAATTTAACATGTGTGTTAAATTATATTGATTGATATGAAAAACTCATTATCAAATGGATTAGGAGATTTATAAGAGAATAACAGCAATCTGTCAAGATTACCATTTTACATATTCGTGAAATACACGGTAGAAATAAACAGAATATTTATGTAAGTAGTAATGTATAACATATGATAAATAAGTATAAAAAATAAGTTAACCTTACTTTAAATATTACGCATTATTTAGATTTCAGTGCCATATATATGTATGTATATATTACTTTCTTTGCAATTGTATGTGTTAGGTATTTTATCAGGTATCGCTATAAATCGATTATGAATTATTCCGAGGGTGAAAGAAATGCGAGAATTATCTTAAATTTATGATTCATTCGTTCATTTACTCATTCATTTACTTATCTTGAGTTTCATTTTCTTCTCTATGTTGGTGTTCTGCATTAAGTTGTGTTACAGTGCCTTTTGGTATTATCCAAATTTGGTTTGTCAAAATTTTTCGTGTTTTACCTATTATAAGGAATAATTATCAAAAAATTTTAATGAGTTTTCTTCATTTGGAGTTGTATAAGTTTCATCTGATATGAAATTTGTTTTAATCATTGTTGTACGTATGTTTATTTTTACATTTTTCAAACGTTTCGGAACAGTCGAGGTTGTGATCGTAATGTAAATATATAACAAAATTTGTTTGAGTCGATGTAAGTGGTCATTAACTGTAAGATATATGTTTGTAGATAACATATGAGAGTTGCTGTTTACATTTTGCCGTATTTTTTTTAATGTAATTATAGACCAACGTCTTACAGCGTTAGTTGGTTTTTTTTTTCGCCCGTTACGTTGTCCAAATGTTTCATGTTCGGCACGGTTGTTAAACGTTTTGGAATGATCGAAGATCATGTGACGGCGAAGACTGTTTCGTGGCATGGTGTGTCACAAGTTTCTTAAAACTTCTTTAAGTTAAGCGATATACAGTGAAAAAAATTCTGTCTTGCTTCTAAATAAGATAAACTTGAAAACAAACTTGAATAATCCTCGGGAGAATTGTGATTTTCAAACGTTGGTACATGTTCTACGATAACTATAATACATTTTCTTACAATGAAATATACAACAATATTGTTTCCAGCTCTCAATCGTGCTAAATAATAATTGAAAATATATCCCAAAGCTGGCGCCAAGAATGAGGTTTATCTCTAATGTAAATCAATATATCAGATGTTAATGTTTTCGAGACGATAATGACTAGCGTTGCAGACATGAATATAATTAATGTCAAGAAGAAAGAATTGGGTTTTTTTCCGAAAGCAATTTCCCCAAAAAATATGTAAAATGCACTCGCGAGATCTTTTGTTGGCTCTTTCATTGTCCTGGTTTTTATCAGGTTGGGCTCCAGGGATTAGGCACCCACCAGTTGTGTGCATATCGGGAATGTATGTTATTGTATTTGTCACGAACCTCTTTCAGCCATATTGGGCATCATTCCCATAATTTGTGCATGTATACATATGTATATGAATAGAGCATTAACATTCGCACTTTTCATGTTTGTTTAATACTCCTTCATGGTATGTAACTCTTCTTCCGCAAATTCATATATGAATTATTTTTTATTTCATGCAGTGAAAAGAAATTGCCGAAAAAAACTTGTTCACATGTGAAACAATTGTACATTTCAAAAATTCCACTTCATACAGTGTGTTAATTACATTTTTTTCGGAAAAATATATATTTTTATAAAAAAATATAACATGAAAGAATTAAAATTCATTAATTGATTATATATACTCTTGTACATGCAGTAATCGCTAAAGCACAAGTCAAGATGCTTTGCTGTCCTGGACTTTTAAAACTTTTATCATTATCATCTTATTCCTTTAAGGTTATCCTTCTGTCTATGGATAATACATTAGCTTATCTTGTACATATTTTATTTTTCTCTTATATTAATCCCACATGATATTCAATAATGTGGCTCTAATAATCAGTTACCCAACATAACAGAATTCATGATACGTATCTTTGTTTATACAGTTCCAGAGTATCAAATTTATACCGATTGTTTGTTAAGCTCTTAATACTTTGTTTAAAAAAAAAAAGACTTGGAATTTTATATTCAGTGTGGAAACATTTAATGTTTGCGACAAATTTTTATCACAAAAATTATCTGATGATAAAGACGAGTTTTCATATTTTGACGATCATCGTTTTCAAATAATATGCTTTCTTAAAACTAAAAAAAAGTAATTTTTGATATTTCACAGTATCCCTTTTTAATAGATCTGTCCGCATCATTTATATCATTATCAGTTTTGATATTTCAATGTAAGTGCTTATCCGCGAGTCTTCTTTTAGACTTGAATTATACATAATAAAATAATTTTGAAGTTACCTCATTAACATAATTTAATTTATCCGACACCTTATTAGCTTGATCTATTCAGATGGGTTGAGGTTTGACCTGCTAATGGTATCGAAATGTTATGATTTGTATAAACGTATCACTTGATACGAAAAGAATGGATTTCTAGCGGCTGTTCTATTACCATAAATCGCAAGGATTATATGTCGAAAATTAAATAGTTTGATATTAAATATTAACATAATTATTAAAATTAAATTTCAGATATTATTATTTTACAATTTTAAAAAGTTAATAAAGAGAAATTGATTTTGGATACCGAAGATATAGATTCTATAATTCAGCAGATAATGTTCCATACAATGAAGCACTTGATAATACTTCTATGGTTCTACAGTACTCTTTAAATCAGTTATATTTAGTACTTTATATGTTCATGTCGCTTTTACTTGATGTAATTAATTTGAGAAAAAAAAGTGTAATAATAATTTTATTTTTAGCTAAATGCATTTAAATTCGCTATCTTATTTCTATAAATTTTTTCGATAAGAACTTATGTCATAAATAAACAATATATTATTTTTGACGAAATGATAACTATTTATTTTGTTGTTCGTTATTATACTGTCATTGTTTAACCAATGAAAGTGAATTGAATTATAATTTTATTTAGGCTATAGCATAAAGGAACATGAGATTAAAAAAAGGCTATAGCATACTTGTTGATAAAAGACGATTCCATATGCTTCGTATTTTCGATTATTTACTTTTGATTCCGTTATATTTTAAAACGAGTGATTCATTGTATGGAACATAATTATTTGTGTGTGACATGGTGACATAGTGAATTATTAGCCTATTGAACGGGAGAATTTGAAATTATTGAAAGTGATTGAAAAAGAAACGAATTTGTTGGCATTAATTCCAATTTAAAAAATTATGATTTTAGACAACATAAGGACGATATTTTAGGTAATTTAAAGGCATATGATTCTATAAAAAAAATTTTTTTTTAAAAAGACTATCATCTTTTCTATTGGTGATAGTACAAAGACAATAGTAGTGATAAGTAAAATTGAAAATGTAAATTATTTTCAAACCAATTTCAATTCGAAAATTATGAGTTTCACCTCGTTTTCATATTATAAACATCCATAAAATGGGAGAATTTTAAGATTCTAGACATACTATCTTGGATCGTTAAGCTAAAGTCGAAAGTAGGAAAGCACTACATCTAAATGTAAATTTTTATGAGATTTAAAGTCGCTTGGGAGCTTGTCTGTCTAGTATTGGATCAAATATAAGTTAGTTAAGAATATGAAATGAAATTACTTTTATATAAAATATTTCAGATGATTCATAAAACTGGTAAAGCTAAATAGTGCAGCGTTTCAGAAATAATTTAAATAAATATTTATCAAGAATGCTCAGTAGTAGATTAATCTAAATATTTCACATTCAATACCTGTTTTACCATATTATAGTCGCTCTCAGTAGATAGTAGATAGATGTGTAGCTGTTCGTTTAAGCTTTAAACGAGTTTAAAATATTGAATTCAAGATGAATACAATCAGTTTGAACAACATCTTTTCTTATCGTAATTTTTTTTTTCTCTCAATAAACGCCCGGTGCCTGAACCTAAAATTAGTGTACTGCGAAGTCGTGATTCATTCGTTTTCTTGCAGGTTCAGTGAATTTTTTTTAAATGCCTTAGAAATGTTTTTTAATTTTAATATGTGGCTGTAAAATGGAGTTCTCGCAGATTTTTAATAAAAAAAATAATAATAATTAACTTTTTAAAAACTATTTTTCAATTCCTTCCTTCTCGAAGTGGAGGGGCGATTTCGTATCATTAAATATTCCGCTCTACATATTCGCTTATAAAGATAATAAACCAATAAAACATTGATGTTATGTTAATATTAATATTGTCATTAAGTTTTAAATTTCGCAGGATTAATGATAGGTGTGTTGCCTCCTATTTGTTCAGTACGTCTGTGCCTGTGTGTTCATCTTACACTCTCTGAAATGTTATGTAAAAAAATGTTAAAGTAAACGCCTATTAGGATTTGAAGTTAATTTTTGAAAAATTCGGTTTATTTATGATTCAGTGTGAATAGTTTTCCTATTCTATCAATTAATTATCTCTGATGCCTGCGAAATCTTCGAATATTGGGACCCTTCTCGCGATTACATTACAGTGGTATTATTTTGTAAAAATCACTAATAATAACAAAAAATAAAATACTTGCGAGAATTTGAGATATAAATATAATTTATTGTAAATATAAGAAACTCAATTAATTACAGCTGAAATGTTTCTCAGGCTCATCGATTTGTCTTTGAAAAGGGAATATTACATGTTTCCCTCAGATATTTGGGATTTTCGGGAGATTGAGATCCATCAGGACGCGAAGAGAAGATGGGTGCTATGTTTGGATTAATCAAAGCAAAGCTATCTTATAAAATATGGAAACTATGGCATATTGTAACGTTTTTATATTTGATAAGATGTGACAGGCCAAAAAGTTGTTTCCTTCATTGAATGGGCTCATCAGTTATTTTTTTACGGTAATAACTCTTAATCATTGTCTTAAGCGGGTTTAAGTGAAAAGAAATTTTTTTTTTTTTTTTTTTTTTTTTTTTTTTAACAAGGCGTCAAGTGATTCATCAAAAAAAGTGCTCTTAGGTTCCACCATCTTAACGCGAACATTTGAATCTTCATCGAGGAAAGGTTCTCACTGTAAATGGTTGAAAAGTTTAAACGCCGAGGACTAATTGCTTTTCCACTTTTTTCTTTTTAAATTATTCAAATGTTTGAAATGAACCTTTTTTTTTATAAGTCCCATTTGGTGCAAGTCTGTAATAAATTTTATTTTCTCATAACATCACTTTTTTTTCCCCACTTCTAAAAATTCTGCAAATTCAGAATTATTTTCGGTGGTACAACTCGTGTTGTTTCTCCCTAATGGGCCAGGTTAAGTAGGCATCGACGCCGTAAATCCTCATTGTTTGATCTCCGGCTATACGGGCTAAATTAGCGATCTCGATTCACGGTGTAATCAGCATTTAATCAGGAGGGACTTTGTAATTTTGAAAATTTCTCAAGGGGAAAATATTCTACCCGTTAATAACACGTCTCTTAGGGAACCTCCTGGAAAAAAAAAGGAATTTCAATAAAAGCCAAATATTTCATGATAATTTCAAGGATCCCGCAAAAATAAAATAATCTTTTTTTCTTTTTTTTTTTTATTATTCTTTTTTTGTTTTCCAGATTCATATGCAATCCGCAATTAATGCCAGCAAATCCTGATTTCCGAACGTGCATTTTTATTCGAATTAAATAATGATGAAAAACTAGTTTATCCGATGTAATTGAGGTGCACGATTCCTTTTTCTACATTGAATATGCCATGATTATCACGAATATTTTTCAAGGCCTTCGTCGACGTCCTCGGAAATTCATCTGAATCTCATTTGCATGTTATTTATTGTGGTCCAAAATAATAATAAGTAAGCGTTAATTTCTGGCGAATTAAAACGATCGCCGTCGTCGGGTTAATATATTTAAAAAAAAAATTACAGTTCTGCCGTAAGTTATGGCCTTAAAAATCATTTTGAAAAAGTAATGGACAGTTTCGAAAGTATATCAGATCACATATTTTTTACCTTACCTTATTACCGGGGAAACAAGTCACAATAAGGAAAAAGCATTAATGTTCGAACTTACATTTCGAATGTGAAAAGCATTTGCTTTCATATAAAGAAAAAATTTTTTCTATTGAAATTCCTTGTATGTATCGCATAGAAATTCCAGCTTTGTAAAAATTCATAATGTCCATTTTATAACCCCGATGCGATGCTGCATTTTTTTTTATTTTACCGGTTCATACAAATTTTTTCATATGGGATTTATTGAAGGGCTTGTTATGAGGGTTTAAAGCTTATTTTATGACGAAGTTTTACACAAGTTGGAAAGAATAAGGTAGTTTAATTGGTGGATGTTGCATAACTGAAGTGCACAATACACTTACGCAGGTATAGATAAGTAAGCGGAATAATTTTTTTTCAATTGAGCTCGGACTACTCGTTAAACATAAATTTATCAACAATTCGGTTTTGTTTTTAAAGCAATTCGGGTCTTGAAATTTAATTGAAGAATTTTATAAGACTAACATGATAAAACTAAATTATTTTATCTTGTGTTAATTTGATTTTCTAGGGCCGTCCGGACTTATTTTTCAAGTTTGTTGTTAGATTTTTGTAAATTTTCAGGCGCATACACAATTCGAAGATCATTATAAAATCCGGGTGCGTAAAATATATCTGCAGACATACTTAATTCGTATCTGAATTAGAATAATTTATTTTATTAGGAGCCGAAATTGTTAATGCTTATATCAGTCCGTTATTAGGTTTCGCTTCGAAAATATAAATTGCAAAAGTTATTTATTCAGTTTCGAATTCATGACAGGGAAAGGAGGTGTAAGGAAGTGGAACGGTGAAAAGAAAATGTGGCTACAGTTTCGACATGGGAGGATTCTGCGGTGATCGGGATTTTACGTGCGCCCAGGTAGAGCCTTGCCCGAAGAAATCATCGCACTTCTCCGCTGACAATTTCACCACTTCGAATGTAGAGTATAGACTTAAATTTTTATTTTTATGTAATTTTATATTTTTTTTTAAATCTCGGATGCGTACTTTTCCCCCGTGACATACCAAAGACTACGACTTTGTGGTTATGACAATCAACTAATAATTTTCTGGGCTGCAGTGCCATCCCTTGCACCCAAGTACTGACTCCGGAACGACATGATCTTTGGGGTAATTTTTTAGGCCAGATTCTAAAATTTATTTAGGCGATTTATGTTTTTTTTTCCGTCTTTGTCATTCACTATTTAAGCTAGTATAATTGGGCACAAGGACTCGGGCATTTGCTCTTTCGAAAGACCATCACTGAGTCCGAATATAAATTCCGAAAAGAAGATGCAAGGAAGTACGCTTTTTTCGTCGAATAATGCAAAATGCATGTTTTTCGCGTGCACGGAAACTAAACATTTCACATTTGCATCCGGAAAAAGGAGTTTCGCATGTGGCACAAGGTGCTAGTTCCCTTCGTATGGAGCGATAACGCTGTTGGGGGTGGTGTTAGATAAAACGAGCGAGGCAAATGCAATGCCGTTTTATGAAATAGCGGAAGTCGTGGATTAGGTTCGACAGAGATTCTGTCGAAGCTTCAGAAAGTCCATTGCTGAAAATTTTAAAATTTTTATCAACTAATTTTTGCAATGCTTCGTACTATTTTTCAACGGATAGGTTGTCCTTAGAAGCGCAAATTCGATAGAGTTTTTTATGATTGTCAGAACTAATTCGCCCATCATTGTGGATTCATGATCATACTTGTACCGAAATATTCTCAATTCCGGAGCAAATGTGCATAAAATTCCGGGATTCCTTGCGTCGCTTTGAGGATCTACATACATAATTCTGCGTTTGATTTGATCAGTTTTTTCTATACGAAAGGGTGAATGTATCTTGACTTACTCTCGCAAATCATTTATTTGAAAGTTGCCAATTAAAAGAACTGTTCTGGTTACAAATGGTATTGTCTTGATTATTCATTGCCTAAATCCGGATCGTCTAGCATCCGGAACCATTTCACAGTGATCGATTTTTTTTTAAGATAAAATTGAAGAGAAAATGAAGAATATATCTATTCAAAAAGAGGTTTATAATAGACCCTTATATCAGGAAAAAAAATCTTTGCCATTAAATGAGTTCCTACAAAAACATTATGCAGGATGAGTATGAGTATTCTCGTATGAGAATGGAATGCAGACATTTTGCTCCAAATTATGTATTCCATACAAAATTCAGCTTCGTCAAATTTATTCTTCATTGAAAAATTGGTGCCGGATTTTTAAGTTTTTTAAAAACTGATTTTCAGTTCTTTTTTCTTGTAGGCCCTAACCGCCGAAGGCTTGTCCAATATTGAACACAGTAATGTCTTTGTATAGGTTTCGCGAGGCCGTTGAGATAGTGATCGGCGCAAAATTCTGCGAGTTCCCGGGGTTTACGAGCACCGATGCGTCACTCCCTGGTCAGAAATTGTCCGACGTGAATGGACTCGCGACTTAGTAGTTACCACGCATTGGATTCCGCTTGCATTTTCCTCTTACTATTTATGTTACGTTGATTTATTACAATCGGTTCACGTTACTGGAACTTCATTAGTGTATAATGGACGCGTTTTGGAGCCCGAAATTGTTTTGTATTTTTTTTTCTTTAATCTCCATTACCAACTTTAGCCATGTTTGTGGGGAAATTAACATTTCTTCTTTTTTCTTAAATGATCCTTTATTCCTCGTAAATTGGTAACTTGTCCGTCGGTATCAATAGTCCGACCGGAAATGATTGCTTCTGTAAGATCCCAACTTTGCCGACATTTTTTTTATTCAAAAAAAGATATGTTATGAATGTGAATATGATCTTCGGAATAATATCGTTTTTATTTTAAAAATGAATCTAATAACTTTTGTTACCGTGTAAGAAGTAAAATTTTATAAATGCACCCATCCATTGACGAGTTAGATCGACTCTGTCATTGCGGTCTAAGTGTGGAATAGCTTTGGCGTAAAGGATATTGACATCCACCGATTTAAAAACTCCACCACATGTTTAAATTAGCGTTATGTAACTAAACATTTTCAGATCCTTTGTTTATTTTTAGTGATCAGTATCTTCTAAACGCATGTTCATCTACTTGGGTATTTATTTTATAACTTACACTTTTGGAGAAGTCCAAGAGATAATTTCTTTATAGTTTATGTAAATATACATGTAGTGTTATGACATTTTTTTTTTAAATTTATATTGTCATTATCATCTTAATTCCAATTTTTGCTAAATCAGAAAGATATCGTTTTAACTAAAATATGGAAAAATTAATTTTTTTTATATTGAAAAAGGACATATTTTCGAGCAAACATTAATATTTTCCTGAATGAAGATAAAATGGGTCTTTTGCCTTTGAAAAATTCTTCAAAAGTCCAATTTTGGGCGAAGAAAATGAAAGGAAACCATTATTTATTGTTTTTTTTAATGGTAATTTAACCTACGTAAACACATGTATTGTATCGAATGAAAACCATTAAAGAAAATTAAAACAAATTCAGTAGAAGGGAAAGAAATTTGAAAGAGTTGAGACACACCTTGGAAGTGGTACCCTGCTTCATTTCATGATGAAAATCAGTGTCTTACTAAATGTCTGAGAACCCACCAGGTAGGAAAAGATATTACCCATATATAAGTCTTACTCCATTACACCCAACACACTTCAAGGTGAACCAATTACTTAAGGCCTTGTTACGGCGGCTCATTGCTTCTGCGGATCGTACCTGTACCTGATCGAAAAGTCTTCCGGTTTTCTTTGGTCAAAATCCGGCATTTTGACCATCTTCATTGTGAATGTTACCTTTCATCTTCACAAAATGCATGAAGCTGGCAATGTTTGCTTTATTCACGTCTTCGATTACTATTAACCCTACAGATGTGATTATTTGCTGTCGCACATTATTCCGTTGAAGTGGTTTGTTTTCATAGAATCTCTTAACCATTGTTTATAGACCATTCAGTTTTATGCTCAATGTTTATTTTACGTCTTTTGCAGTGGCTGAGTACATTCTTTTTCGAGAATGAGGCGTCCCTCATTTAATTCGATGACTCTAATAATCGTTTTAATCCCAATTTAAAATTTTTTCTTCATTGCTTATAACTCATCCAAATTTCCATGCCGGATAAAAGCAAACGGTATTTAATATCAGAATTTATAATGAGAAACGAAAATTCCAATGTTCATCTCAATAATTTTATATTTCTGTTAACGAAAGCCGCTTTCCTATTGCTATAAATAAGCGGGTGGTATTTACTTAGAAATCAAAGTCCTGAATGCAATAATCTTGTGTATTATTTTGAAATCTCATCGTTAGTCGGATATATCGTTATATTAATCCACACAAATGTTTACGCAGAAATAATAATATTTGAAAATGTATTAGCATTTGTTTCTTTAAGTCAATTTTTATTAGGTGAAGAATAAATAATTAAGCCAGTATCATGACTGCATAATTATTTGATTTCATTCATTAACAGCAGAAACCGCTTAAGATTGAGCAAAAGGCATCTTGTCTAGCAAAATACTTTGTTCATTTTTTTTCTTTTCCATTTGTATTTGTTGAAATGAGGTATCGAACTGTGAAACGATCTACGTGTAATATATAATTTAATTATATAATTATCCCGAATAAAACTCGGAAATGAATGTGAATCTTAAATTTGAGATTTGATTAAAAATATAAGAATATATTTTGTTGAAATTAATTCAACTGCTGTATTTCGATACACATGTTTCAGTGGACTTGGATTTGTTTAAAAGTAACATTACTTGTTTTAAAATAAGAAATATTATCAACAAGCAAAATTAACTAATACAAACAAATTAACCAAATGTAATGAATTAAGAAAATTGCAGTGGGCGTCATATGAGAAATAAAGAATAATAATATATGTTAACATATAAATTATATTTATATTAGTTTAGAATTGAAAATTATTTTTGTGATTTGTACAAATTAATAATTTTCACGAGAAAACATCCAGTTTAGATGTATCGAAAAATAAAAACGGGACTGCGTGGGAGTTCGTACGTATATTTTCTAAATAACCGTATATCATGTAAATTTTCATTTTTGTTTTTTTACCAAATTGCAGTGAAGGGAAAAGGCGTTAGCAAATGGTTAATTGTGAGAAATTTATAAATCTGTCGAAGATGATTTTTGGTTTCCGATGATGCTGAACACCCCTGCCTCAACCGCGACTTCTTTGCTTAACTTTGGGCATTTTTTACTTTTTTCATTTGATGTAACGCAAAGCATCCTCCCATTTTTCTCGTAAAAACCATAATTTATATTTATAATTGCTTTCTTTGAAGGAAATAGTGTACGATGTAAGTGGATGAAAAGTTGGAATTATTCGTTAACCCGAAATTTTGTCACCCTTTCCTCCGCTCCCGATCGGTTTCGCCTTTAACTTTAAGAGCTAATTTTTTCTTTTATTATTATTATTATTTTTCCTCATGATGTACAAAAAAAGAAAAAGTGTTTCTTACAAGGGAAATGCTCTCGCACAGGTATTTCAAATGACTTTTATTAACTTCAGCGATGATAAAAACCGCCGAGCGGAAAATATTAATCGAAGTAGGAATTTGCGTCGCGTACGACGCACACCGTAATGAAAATGAATTCGGTTTTCTCCTTTGGGACGCCAAGAGCAACGGCGGCGAATATCCAGATATTTTCAGAATTTTTTCAGTTTCCAAGCGTAGCAGCAATTGATTTTCGTTGCGGGTTTTCAATCCGTTTAGCATACTGCGTTTGTACGATGGCCGACGATGACCTCATTTATTGGTAACAATCCGATCGAGTGTGATTTCTTTGACTTAATTGAAACTGATTATGGAGCAAAATACGACTGCGAGAAAATGATCTCTTAAATTTGTGCCTCCTTCTGCATTTCAATGAGTAATTAAATTAATTTCCCCGCCTGTGTCTTCTTCCTCATATTCTGCGGTGTCGAATGGCACGCGAACGAGCCGGGCCTTAAGCGAAGAAATTGAGCCTCGTTTCTATTTAGTATTTAATTGGGAAAACGGAGAAAAACCAGTTAATTGCCAGCATTCACTCATGAGACGCATTCGGAGTTTCGGTACCGCGGCCGATTTTTCATTGCAACGCGTCTGTCCGCTTAAAAATAGCAAGAAAAAGTGCAAAATCTAAGTTTTTTTTTCTCCTTTAACTCTGTGAATATGGGAGAGATACTTTTCACCAAGCAGGAATATAATTGGTCTTTATTTGCGTAATTACCGTTAACAAATATAATTCAGAAAGGTTGAGAACAATATTTGTTTAGCGGAGTATTAAGATTATTTTGTACTTGAATCGTAGGTATTCTCTTACAACTTTTTTTTTTTCTTTATGCGAAGGCATTGCATACGTTGCTGAATGGTTTTTCACATTCGTGTTTATCGGAGTACCCATTTCAAAAGGTAAATTACCCCGTCCATGGAGCGGGAATTAACGTCCGAAATTATTGTGCTTAATGTCCCGATAGAATAATCAAAATTATCGTACTTACCGAGGAAGAAGAATGCGATAGAGGTAAACGGAAGTTCTTAATCTGTGTACTTATGTTGCTGTTCATCATGCAACTTGCTTCCATGCAAGTTTTACCCACCGAATATCGGCAGGGGACGGAATAACACATAATCACGCAGCAGGGAATCAATCAAGGGATTGATACAGAAATTTTTTTAACTTTTCGATTCCATCGATCGGTGATTATTGTAATGGTTTGGTCTTTAATTGCTCACCGACGAGAAGAGGAAAATTATTTCGGAATTTGGAGGAATTTCGAGCTGTTAATTGAAAATAAACTTTCGATTTTGACCGAAGCACCGGTAATAATCGCAGAAAATGCGAACGAGTCATGACAATTACAACATTGTTGCCCACACAGCGAAAGTCATGGACTTTGTACGTATTAAATAGTCAGGTTCAGAGATCAAATTGAGCGATTCGTTTCTTTGTCCAAAGAAGGTAGCTGTTACAAGCGTGCGGTGGGTTTTGCGTAAAGGCAGTTTTAATTGCTCTTATCGAGAAATGTCAAGTTTCTAGTCATGTCAAGGCATGGATTTCGATGCTTGGTTAATCGGTCCATCTCCCGCAGAACACTTGAAGAAATGTCGTTCGGAAATGACGCGGGACCTTATTCCGAGGATGGGCTTTGAGGAGAAATGCCCAAATTTTCCTCAATTTCATAAAGTGATGTTTTCAGGTATGCGGTTCGCTAGTTTGTCGCACCCCGTCAATAAAACGCTTAAAAGCGCCTTTAAATTTGTCATGTTCTTTTGCAGCCGCTGCTGCAAAGCGGCTTTGAATAACTTTTGAGAAGCTTCCATTATCCGCGCGGTTAATTTCGACTGTAATGAAGCTTTTAGGCGTAAAAAGAGTTTTTGCAATTAGAACAAGGACGTCGCTCCTCATTCATTGTCGTTGGATTCCAGAACTTTCATTATCCGAAGACCTTATTTCATTATCTTTTTGTATGTGGATAGTTAAACGCCTTTAGAAAATGAAAGAAATGAGACGTTGTACATTGGGGTACTGTTCATGCATTAGCCTACCTTTTTGCAAGCCTTGACATAAATGTACATCTAAACGATTCCTAATCCTCAAAATATGGAATCAGTGCTTTGAAAATTATGTAGATAAAATTTTTTTTTTCCTGCATTTAATTAGGTATACTAAAACATCTATTTAGCGTTCATAGTTTGTAGACATTCGACTTTAATGCACGTAGCTTAATATTTATGTATTTTCTTTATTAAATATTGTTCACGATACTAGTATTTTCCGTAATAATTTGCTTAAAGTTCTAAGTTTACATTATTTTAACAATCCTATTGCATTTCCAAAAAATATTTTGAAAAAAAGATTTACCGGTATTGCAATGAGATTTACACAGAATCATATAGACTTCCTCTTTTATATGCAGTAAATTATTATTATTAGATTTAGCGGGATATCTAGAAAAAGATTTATCATCTTTTAAAGTAAATAATCAGACTGTTTCATTTCATGACGCTATAAAACGATGTTTTTAAAACGAACAGCAAATGGATTTATATTAAAATTGTTATACTTTGTGTCGATTTACACTATCACATTTGTTAAAAAAAACTGTTAATTAATCAAACACTTGTATTTATTAAATAATATATATATATTAAATTCCATCAAATTAAAAGTTAATTGATTTTTCCAAATTTTAACCATCCTCTGGATTATGATATTTTTATAACAAAATTTCGTTTTCTTAAAGGCTTTATTAATTATAATAAATATTTTGAATATTTTTTGTATTGAACTGGATATTATAGAGATATAACTTTTATTGAATTCCATAAAGAATTTAATATCAGTTTATTTTATGTAAATTTTTAGTTTTAAAAAATTTGTATACATTTTCATTTTTTATAAATAAATATAACGATGGCGGATAATTAAAATGTTGTAAATTTCAGAGTCGAGATTATTTGCTTTTTATAAATTCTTTTTATCATAAAATTTTTTCATTAAAACGTCTTTTTTCTTTATAATTGCCCCGAGACAATTGTCCTGGAACTTACATTAAAATGATAATGATATCCACTTGCTCAAGCAATCTATTTATAATCATATTATTTTAATTTCCCGCAGTTTTACTTAAAAACCGACTACAATTCGAATTAATACTTAAGGAGGAAGGCTTAGCCTGGTTTGCACAATTTTATTTTTATTTTCATCATTCATAATCTTGTTAAATTTTTGATAAAATTTGTTGAAACATGGAAAAAAAAATACTATTAGTTAAATATATCTTTTCATTAAAATAACTAAATTTTAAAAGTATTACTAAGTTTGTATCACTCCGAATTCTACATCTTTCCGATGTCGGGGAATTTAAAACATTCCCGTAATAGCTTTATAGTTAAATTCTTAAGTCATTGTCTGAACCTCAAACATCAATTTCCGCCCGTAGACCAGATTTCATGCCAACGATAAGCGGCAGTGGTGGCTCCAGAACTGGAATGAACAACTCTTAACTGTCCCATTAATTTTTAATGAAACATCATCTGACACTTCTTAAACGGTGTTAAAATCTTCTCGGCATATTATGGTTCGTTACCGATATTCCAAATATGGACCAACGTGAACGAGAAATCTTAATAGTAAATTTAAACATACTTAAGAAGTAAATAGATATTTTACACACACACACACACACACACATATATATATTTTTATTACGTTATAGATTTCTTCAGGGGAGAACTTCTTACGGACAACAGGCAGCAAGTAATGGGCGAAGGATATAATGGAACAGATGAAGAACGCGATACCCGCGCGAGGATATCCCGTTGGGAAGCAAGCTCCGTTCATAACGATTCAGGAGGACAGTAGTCATTGTCTGAAGCATGTGGTGGGCTACTCATCGCCGAAATTGACGCCGAGACATTCGCGAAGCGTAAAGCAGTCCAAGAGAAAGACAAAGAATCACGAATCTCCCCGCTTCGAGTTCCCTCCACCGCCTCTGTATCCCCCACCAGAGCACTATAATCTCTCCGATGAATATTCAGCCGACTTAATTGATGCTGATGTTCCCAATTGTAAGGCGGATTATAATTTAAACGATAGTCTAGTGAGGTTTCGTACCAGTGGAGATGATCAGCCTCCGGAGGGCTTTTGGAACAGTCCAGTAGAAGCTCCCTGGGGATATTTTATCGAAAGCAAAGGTAACATGGCGGAAGGGTGGATTCGCGATGGTGATGGATCCGTGAAGGTGACGGATTTGGATGAGCCGAATGAATTTTGGTGTCGCAACGACTCCGAAGACGGATGGGTGTTTAAGAACGTGGACTCTTCGACGCCGTACCTGGAACGGAGAAATAAAATGAAAAAGAAAAGCAGGAAATGCAAATCGAGGGAAGATTCGAGTCAGTTGTCCGAAGAAATAATGTTGATCAACAAACTGAAGGAAGATTCCAATTTGGATGGAGAGAACAACGAATTTCAGGCTTTCCGGAACGAAATATGGATAAATGCGCCTCAGTCCATGGAAGATCTGGGCTCTTACCAGGATCTCGAACGGGATTCTTCAACGATAAAAATAAGCAAAAACCATATCTCGAACGTCTTGATTACTCACGGAAACGATGAAGCTCTGGACCATTTCATCGAAAACAAACCCATAAATAGTGACGGAAAGAGCGGGAAAAATTTCGAGGTTCATTTAATTAACAATTATCCCGAGAAAGAAATCTCAGAAGAAACGGTGGCCCACCCAGACGCGTGCAACGGTGTCGGTGAGAGCGAAATGAAAGACATAAAATACCGGGATAATGCACCGCGGGAGGTCAATCACGAAGAAGTTCGACCGAAAATCCAGGAGAGCAGCAAGTGTCAAAAGAAGGATCTAGCACTGTTGGGCGATTCGCCCGACGAATATTCTTATGCGTACTACGAACCCGGCCCGATAAATAAAGTTATAACCGGCAATGCAAGGCGGAAATACGAGTGCGACAGAAATTCGAGGCATACCTACACCACGCATTATGGAACGGAAGAAAATATCTACGAAGAAATAACGGAGGTTAGCTGTGGTTTAAAGGAGAGATTAGGCGAGTTAAACGTACAGAGAATGGAAAAGCTGAGACGACCAAAACAGGATTACATCGAAAATGCATCAAAAGGCGAGAAGCAGGGGAAATATGTGTCGAAAAGTAGAAAATCTCACTCGCAGATTTCACTCAACCAAAGCATCGTGGAGGAAGAAGTAAGGGAAGTGCAGTCGACGCACAGAAGGGTTCTTGGCCAGTTGAACCTGACGATGGAGGCAATGCTCATGCCGAGTTCAATCAAGGAAAAGGCCGAGATCAGGGAGGAGCTGGAGTGCAAGAGGGAGGACTTGATGGACGATAATCACTTGAACCAGATTACGGACTTGGATTCGGGATTTTCGGGCTCGTCGGGCACGAGCGCGAGCTTTTACGGGGGATCAAATTACGTGAAGTCGGTTGCACCGTTTCGGCGCCCAGATTTGCCTCGCACCTCGATGGGGGTCGGATGCAGGGTTTACCCGATGCCCAGATCGAAAATGGAGGCGGACATGATCGATTACAGAAGCCTCGGATTTTGTCCAGAGGGATGCTGCTCTCCTTATCATTTGAACGGGGCGTCTTCCTCAGGTTTGTATTCATCCCCCTTGCATGCTTTGCTTACCCTCCCCGCTTACGTTCCAGCATTTAAAACATTTGTCACAATTTTTAGTTGAGCGGTCTGTCGGGTATCAAACGGGCGTCGGTCAGGGTCTGCAAAGGAAAGAAGTTTCTCTTCCGGTGGCGTCCGGGTTTCCGGCGCGCGGAAATTCGAACTCTGTAAAATCGCTGAGTTTTCCGCGGGGTTCGGTCGCTCCTCCCAACGCCAGCTTCCTGAAGCGGTCCGGAGAGGGTAAAGCAAACGGAGGAGGCCCGTCCTGGGCCAAAAGGGGCTGGAAAAGACTGACCGGTTTGGCAACCGGAAGCACAAACAAAGTGAACGTTTTGGGTAAGTTCTTCCAAGCTATTTAAAAAAAAATTCACGTTAGGTGTGAAGTGCCCGCGCGAAATGAGGCCATGAGAGAGTGCGAGTTGTTTATTTTAGCGAAAGAAAAGAAAGAGAAAAAAAAATGATTTTTTTATGGAATGTTATTCAGAAAGCAGCCAAAAAATTCCAAGCCAATCAACTCGAACCAAGCAAGCCATTCAACAGTCAGAAGGTCAAGTACCCAGTACGCTCAGTGGCGGTTCGCTACTTAATTAATTTTGTTTTTCTTCCGCACTTCCACTTATGTAATTCGAAGACGAAACTGAGTCTTCCCTTTTCGGAAATTTCGTTAACCGATTTTCTCATCGTGAAAAAAAAAAAAAAAAGAAATTTTAATATTTTCTCGCTATGAAATTCATTTTATTTTTACTTTCGTTTTTTGGCGATCCGCAAAAGCGTTGATAAAAAATTTTCGAACGTAATTGCACGCGTTATTAAATTCGGTGGAATCGTTGGGAAACGGAAACGTCAGAATTTTGATGTGCCACTGCCTTTTAATGCGGTGACTCTTTAAAAAAAGGAGCCGAATCGATTTTTTACTTCTCGCTTTAAGCTTTCGAATTTGCCGCCCGACAGTTTTCCGTTCGTGAACTTGCTACGAAGCGATTCGAATCGGCGACACTCGCGGTCGGCGCTTAAGTTGGCATTCGCAGTCGAGCCGATCGTAGTTCGGCGGTAAGCCGTTGGCTGTCGCCCGCGTTTTCATCCTCGCGCCACGTTTTTTTAATTTTTTTTTTTTCCTCAAAGTTTCGCTTTTTAAAATTTTTCTTTCGTGCATCACTTTTTTTTTTTGAATCCAAGGACAGTTTTCTATTTCGATCTCGGTCTAAAAAATCGGACAAAAGCAAAGGGAAGCAGATTCTTTTATTCGAATTCCCTCACCGTTTTACTTTTCTTTTTAAACCATTATTGGAAAACGTCAAAGAAAAAAAAAAAAAGATATTTTGAAATGCTTTGGAATTGAACGAAACATGTTTTCCGGTATTGATAATTATTTGAAATTATTTTTTCTTCTCGGAAATTTATCGCAGACATCGCGGATTGGCAATTGTTTAATCATTCTGCCGGTTGTTTCTTTTTTTTTTTTTTTTTTCACAATTTAAGTCGAAAGCGAACCGGTTAGAAATATCAAAATGTCGGCGTTTGCCAATGGCGGTTCGAAATTTTCACGAGTCGAGCCAATCCGGAATGTGGGAGAATCCGCGGAAACGAAGTGCAGACTGTAATTGACTCGCAGACCGATAAAAGTCGATCAATTTAGGTTGGGTTAGGTATCATTTCCATTTAATCCTATCAGATTTTGGCCGAATTTAAATTGATTCAACCTCGTGATAATGAATAATGAATAAAAATGAAATTTATCACGTTGCCCGCGATCCACGGTCCACGACAAAGGGAAATTCGCATGAAGCATCCTGTGGCAAGTGCTTCGGATCGATCTCGCCGATAAGATACATCGGTCGATTACGATGGCCGAAGGTCGCGACCCGGTGCCGTTTGTCGTGTCGCAATTCATTTTCGCTTGGAGTGCGGCTCTGAGGCACGTTTAGCGCGGCCGTCTTCCGCGACGACAGAAGAATGATTCTTCCGGCCAATCAATCGATGTCGAATTTTGCCAACGTTGCGACAAGAAATTAGTAATCTCTAACTTCCGGAACGAATTGTGCTTCGGATCGGATTCGATATTTTTTGTTTTTTTTTCATTCATCTTCTGTTAAGTCTTTCGCTAAGGGATTATTAATTGAGCTACGGATTATTTCACGACTTTTAACTCCCCGATCAAGGGATAAATTTTTAATTGAAAGAGCGTCAAGAGCAATGTCGGGGCGCTGGACAGAAATGAATTATTTAATGAGGAGGTTGCAAAAATTCAGGTGGAGAGGAGCCGGGGAGGGCTTTGGCTTCGAATCCGTTGATGCGGTGGAAGCCCGTGCAGCTACCCACGCCGAACATAAAAAGTCAACAACGTTTTGTTGATGTCTTACATTGGTTGCCATGTCGATTCTTTTATTTTAAGGTCGATCAGGGTTTTTAAAAAGCGTTTTAGTTTTCGTCGCGCCTCGTCTTTTCTGCCGCCTCTCCGTTTCGAACAGATGCGTATCTGTGCCCCCTGTGTTTGTTATTGGAACGAGGAAGAAATTTGACCCGGGAAACGAAAATAACGCCTCGGCAAAATTAACTTCCACCCTCTTCCTCCCCGAAATTTCGGAAATGGACGTATCGAGAGCGGCAGGAACGAATTTGAGCTGTTGACTGGTGTGGTGAGGGGAAGGAACCAGTGTTCGAACGTTGGCATTCGGTCGCTCGCACCCGAAATACCCACCGTCTTCATACAGGCTTGCCAACCCCTGTTTGTCTCTGATACAATGTTCATGACCAATTATTTCCTGGGCTTGTTTACTTCAATCTGTTCTCACTTTCGGTCGCTTTACATTAAGTAGATATAATATTGTGCTTTATTTATTTATTTATTTTTTTAAAAAGTTTTAAGTTTTTTTTTGCAAAATAAAAGAAAGGTGGCGTTTCATTTTTTTCCTCACGCGTTAAAATCGCGATTGATTTTCAGCCGTAGTTAATTTTCATGTCTGTATAATCAAATATCCTAATTTTTGTGCCAGCGTTAACTTATCTATGAAACTAAATGCAGAATAATATTACATTTACATTTAAAAAATATGTCCCATTAAACTTTCCTCTAAATAAATTGCATAATCTTAATTTCATTTTATACATTAGTTATGCAGAAATTACAGTTGCCATAATTATGCATTATATCAAGCTTAAAATCTTATTTTCTTTCAGTTGTAATTTTAATTTTAATTTTTTAAATATTTGTTTAAATTCAGTATTTTTTTACCAATCGTTTATTAATAACGTTTTTAAGTGTAATTATTCTTGTTACAACCGGAATTAACTAGAATCACATTGCGGATAAACTGACAACTTTTAATGATAGATGATCGATGATCCATCATTTTCTCTGTATAAATATTGGGCACAATGGTTTTATTAAAACGAAGAAATATAAGATCTGGTAAGTTATAAAAATTTCAATCTTGCTGATAATGAATATTTATTTAAACAGGTATATGAACAGATTTCATTTTTTTTAAATTGCGATTAGCTAATGATTTTTTCCCACATGTTTAAATATTAATTAAAAGAAAATTCGGTGTGAGATCGCAATGAAATATTTTACATAACTGCATTGGTGGGTCATGTATAACAGATTGTATCGTTTATATATCATGCAAGAGATGGATCATTAACATGTATATGTATAATCAACTTTCTAAATGAATTGTAATAAATTAGAATTTTTGAAATTATTTAATTTCAAATAGAGGATTGGATAATATCTTAATATTTATTTTGGTATGTTATTAAATATTGCCTGTGTAACTAATATAGATTTGTGATATGTCAGAAAAGTCCGTTGATAATTCCTATATAAACATAGGCGTACACGCACACGCACACCCATACGCATATTGATATGTATAATTTTTATCTGCAAAATATAATAATAATCACCATCATCATCATCATCATCATCATCAACGTAATGTCATTTTTAAAACATTTAAATCGTGCTAACTTTCGATTTCGCAAAATATTCTAGTTTTTCAATATGTCGTAAACGTGAATTTTTTGTGTATGTGTGGTATTCAATGAACAAGTATGGTTTGGTTTAATTACATCATAAACTTGAAGTAAAAATCGATTACGTTTATTTTTATAAACGATATTAGCTGAAATAATAGTAATCGAGTAAATATGATTGAAATTTAATAGGATGATATATTAAAATGATATGAAACATTATGCGTGAATATAAATTTATATTTATCAGGGTTATCCTCCTTATGGCTGTACTTTTCAACGCTAATGGATTAAAAAAAAAATATTTTCGGTAATATCCAATAACCATGAAACTCTTCCTCTTACAAGGAATACCATGTATGATTATTTTCATATATCATAATATATATATATTTATATAAATATAATTTGCTGAATATTTTTCGTGTCTATGCACTACAAACTAATCGCTTTCAATTCATCTTAAAAATTACAATTTCCTATTACTCATAATTATTTTTCCTCTCTCAATATTCTATTCTATTTATATTCTTATAAAAATGCGACCTTCATTACTGCAAAGTAGTTTCTAGCTATAATGCCAGAGTTATAGATATGTGACATGAGCCAGGGATTTTTTGCGGGGGGGTATTATATGCCAGATTTTTCTTTAAATGAATCAACAGTGAGGAAATTGAATTTTTTTTAATTATATAATTATTCTAACAGAAAAAAGTGTGAAATATTTCGCGATTTTGCTGTTAAATTCAAAGGGGAAAAATTATAAAACTTTTTGTTATAAACTATTTAAGAAAACGATTTGGGTTAAATGAAAAAAGTTGCCCCCACATCGTTTAATGGATTCACCTTTTACGGATAGAAAATAGGGGAGGCTACCTTAGAGCGTTTACCCCTTCGCTGTTCCATACGTTGAAAGTGCATGAAAGGTGAGCATTGTCGATGTTTGAATTAAAGAATAGGCACAAAATAGAAGATGGAAATTAATTTAAAGGGGACGAGAATAATTTTGGAGGAGCAGCAGCAATTTCTAGTTGCATTATGTGCAATTTTCTTCTTCATCTTGCAGAATCGTGATATTTTGTTAATCACATTTGTCTCTTGGGTCTTCTTAACTTGTTACGTTGGTTTTAAAACCGTGCCTCATAAGCGAATCCTTAAACAGTAAATTTCGCTTAAGCAATAATAAATATATTTCATGTTTATTCAAGTAAGGGATTTGTGTCTATGAATTGGCTTATTAAAATTTTATAACAAAAAGAAATCATATCCAGATATGTGGAAAGACACTTTATCATGCATTGAATTAGTCTGAATGCTACCGATAAGCCGAATTTTAGAGAATTTAAAAGACGTTAAAGAAGTTTTGCATGAGACATATGAGGCTGTCCGTAAAATATTAAAACTGACGGTTTTGGATGAAAAGAAACGCAGTTGATTATTAAAAATGGGTAAAGCTGATAAAATTTTCATATGTGATTATCGAAATTTACAGTAATTAAAAATATATGTGGGAACTTTAATTGAATGTATTAAGATAACTTACAACCTTATTTCAAATATTTCACAGTGACAAGATCGAAGTTCAAGGTTCATATTTTCATACTATTTTTAATAGAGGACCTAATATTAATTTTATTGCACTTTTAAATTTGTGATTTGTGAAAGATTATATGTATTTGTGCATGAATAGGAAATTTGTTCGAAAATGATAGTTTCACCACGACAGTGAATATTTTTTTAAATTGTCTGTTTCAATGCAAAGGTTTAATTGCGTTTTGAAACCGATATAGGGTAATTTATATCGGTTTCACATAGGCAAATTAATTTACCCTACACATAGGCAAATAAATATAAGAACATATTTATATTTTAAGGAAAATATTCAAGAAATTAGTAAAAGAAATGTTACAGATTCGCTCAGTTCCTTAGTGTATTAAGTAATTAAATGTCTTATGTCATCCGATAAAAGCTGCAGATTTCAGTTATTGTCGCAACGTTAATTTCCGTAGCCCAAATCGATGAAATCCAAATCCCATGCCGTTATGCGAATTAATGGTGTTTAAACCATCATTTTTAACGTGCGAATAATGCATATGTGAAGGGACATCAGTCCTTATAAACGAAGAATATAGACTTTTAGGCTGAAATAACTTTATGTACTTTACGTGTAACGTAACTAGAGTTGCAAACAAAAATATCGGATATTTCTAATTCGAGTGGATTTTCAGTCATTGTGAAGTGCTATGAGACGTGGAATTAATCGCGCGGGCGGTATATTGTGTTTGATTTAATACCACGGGAAAACAAATTTCGTTCTCTCCACTGTGTCTTTCTCACCTTTTGCAATTCCTCCGCAATTAATACCATATTTCCATAAAAGTCCACATTTCTCTAGTCTTTGTATAAACATATATATGTAATTATGTTGCTAATGCGTTCGATCAGGTACGGATTGCATTCATGATTCATGGAATATTCTTATTTCACTGCAGTATCAAATTCGAAAGCGCGTAAGAAAGACTTATGTTAAAGGTAATTTTCGGTTCCGAAATGGGATGCAGAACTGGGTCGTTGGAATTTTGGGGTCGGATTCTGATTTTAAATTGGAAAAATATTTGTCAAACGGCCAGGGAATCTCGTTGGATTAGTTCTAAGTTTAAAAAAAGCCATCAGTTGGAAACTGAATTTTCCTATAAATGCCATGCAACAATACTGCATATCGACAATTGAACATGATGAACGAACAATATAGTGTGTTACTGAAAAAGTAGATTTGATTTTACGACAAAGTTTTGCGTAAATGTTAAAAGCGTATAACACCCATCGCGGATTCCTTCCTGTCGGACCGCAGCCGGCGTGATGTGGATGATTCCAGTTGAACATTTGAATATTCAAATATAAAATAAATTTGATTGCAAATCTCGTTAGTCGAATGATATTATTGGTTTTAATTGATGCCGTTTTGGACGTGGAAAATTTCCATTCTGTATATTTGCAAAAATCTGCTCTTTGGCATGAATTACTGCAGCGAAGAGAATCTTCGTTAAAATATTTTTTTGAATCGGTTTTAGAATTTAATGACATGAAAAAATGATGTCGAGGTCGAATGGTAAATTTTATACCAATCATTGGAGAATTCGAAGGCTGAAATAAATGAAAATACATGGAATATACCGAAAAAAGTTGGTAGCTCGATTAATGGAAATTAATTTGCATCGTCAGAAGCTTCGGTTAAAGCTATTCTGGGTTTTTTTTTTTCTAATTTTGCTTTATATGAAAACTGCATTTGACGATCTTTTTCATAATTATGCGTTGCTTATTGATTTGCGAATTGAGAAAAAGCTTCTCATTCGAAAATGAAAATGTTTACACCATTTCCGATCAGGGACGGCCACAAAAACGACGCGATCCGTTTTTGTCCTCGTTATCAAAGCCTTTAGGGCGAATTATATTTATACAATAAGAGATCGTAAGACATCCGTCAAAAAGTTAAACGTTTTTAAACGAAAAGAGAGGCGCAGCCACAAATGCACTCAACCTTGGTGTCCGTGAGTCATTTCGATGCACAAGCATCGAATGGTGGGATATGTGGTCCTCTGAGCAAATGCTAAGAACAATAAACAGGGTTCGAGTACAATGCGCAAGTTTCAGTATTGGAAACATCTCGTTTTAAAAAGACAGGTTTTGTCAAGTTATCGGGATGGGTCGGCCTCGTCGCAAGCTGTTTTCTGATCCTCTCGGGAAGGATCACGAACGTGGCTTTGATTTTTCATTTGTGGACGTAGTTTTCTTACGCGTTCGGTGGAGGGCGGGAGCGGAATCCGCCGCGTTCGAGTCACTTAGCAGGTGCGGTCGCGATGGGCGTGTTCGGAAAGCAGACATTTTATGGCTTCCATCTGTCGAAGACCCGCGTACGATTTGCTGCACATCTACGGATTAGTGATTGCGCTGGGCCGTAACTTTTTGAAATCGAGCATGCGGAAGACCAACGACTCTTCGGCGCAACTGGTTTTTCGGTGAGAATTGGATCACCGCTTCAAATGGATGCGAGACGGAAGCTTAAATTCCACTCAGTTTCCTCAATTCGTATTAAATTCTAAATCTGAAAACGGATAAAATGCAATTTCCGTCTGTCGATAAAAGCGGCGCCATTTTGAATTTGGCCGCGGAAAGAAAAAGTTCAGGGAACAAGGAGCAAATTGTTCCGCTCCATTCTAGCTGCACGTCGGGTTTTTCCGCCCTACCGGTGAATTCCCCTTATGCGGGAGCTTACCCAACCCTCCGATATACCACTTCGGCGCGGTCGGTCCTTCACGAATTAAGCCTGAGCGAAAAGAAAACATTCCCGTTTTTTTTTTAAAGAAGGCGGTTTGCTGTTAACTCGAAAAAGAACTCGATTAATGTTGAAATACGAGGTCGAAGATCCTTCATCTTAGGATGTGCTTGAGAACCGTTCTAAATGAACTTTTAAATCGTAAATAAACATAGTGACCGATTGGATTTCGACAGGCCGCTCGATCTTCTTAAAACATTTCACGATGTCAGGCTAGGAAACACATTTTATCATTATTTTATAATGCTCGTCAGTTGCCTTTCGGACCCCTTCGACTCTTGTTGCAGTCTGCGGTGCTTTGTAGTTGCTTAGAAATTTTGATTCCTAATTATAATGTTCTTGTTTGGTTCGCTGCTCTCTCAAGGCTCTCGCCGTGGGTTTTTGGGGGGATTCATCGAACGTCGTGTAAAATGAAAACGTTTAAACTTCAGTTATTCACAGGGCTAGCAAATCATGGATGAATGTCAGAATGGAGTTATTTTAATTAAATGTAAGTTTTTTTTTTTTCTCTCATAAGTTCATGAGTTTGACCTTTTTAGTTAAATATGTAAATTAAGAATTTGAATCTTGGTTGGAATTTCGTCCTCTGTTAGTTACGGGGGAGGTGGAGAGGAGGTTAAATGGAATTTCTCCGCAGACGATGTTTTTTGATTCATCAAAATTGTTAAGCAAACAAAGAGATTGCTTGGGGATGGCACAGATGGAGAACGGGAAATTGAAGATTGCCCGGAGGGTCATCTTTGAGAAGAGGATATTGGTTTCGGCTGCCTCATGTTGATGCGACTTGAGACGAGTCCGACCATCTTTCACCTAAAAACCGCTTGGCCGACATCGAGATTGAATTCAACATGATTTATTAAAACGGCTCCGAAAAGTCCGGTCAAAGCGCTCGATGAAGGAGCCGGGGAGCCGAATGAAACCGCACGTGGCGGCAGAATCGAAAACGAAAAGTCTCTCGGGTGATTAAGATGGATAATTTCAGTTAAATTGCAGGGCACAAAATATTAATTTACACATGAGTTGAAAAATTCTGCTGCACAAACTGATTAAGAATCTAAGCTTTACTATTGAAGTATCGTGATAAATGCAGTAACGAGATAGCGAAATAAATAAATTATTGATTTATGACAAATTTAGAAAGAGTTCACAATGCGCACACGATCGTACCCACAAATAAAAGCTGATCCGTAGTCAAGTACAATAAGAATTTCATGAATTTTTCGTAATTTATGACGTTGATTATTAAGAATTCCATATTTATAATGCAATCGATAACCTAATACGAATTCATCAACTCTCTTCAAATATAGCAGATACTTCAGCCCGAGTCGAACATTTATTTACTTGAAAAATAAGCTGATCATTAGTTTCTGCAGATAAATATGTCAGACTAATAAGTTTTTTTCAAATAACACCTCTAATATTTTTGTAGTGGTTTGGTTAGAGGTGAAAATTGCTTTGTTTGTTTGTGTTTAGCATCCACAGATTTGCAGTATTAGTGACTGGTCATCCAAATGAGGCGTATTCGGAGTTGAGTGATATTTTCAGTATTTTAATATGAGGCGATAAAATTGACGAACGATATGCAGCCGTGTCCATTAACGAGAGTGTTTAGAGAGCGGTGGCCCCGTTTTCGGGTACCTGTTCTGGAAGAACAGGTCCGCAAGTACTGGTGCAACGTTTTTCATTATGTGAAGAAGGTTGAGGTGAAAATTTATTGCATTCCTTGCCAGTATGAAGATGTATCCGGCAGTTCCGGTGCCCCATATCCGTGCATTTTACAACGTTTTTATTTCATCAATTTTCTTTACCGATTCCTCTCATCGACGTGGATCGGAGACAATAAATTTCTAAAAATTTTGGAGAAAATCTCTCTTATTGCAGACCTTTTTCCTCTGCGGGGAGATTAATCGTTCCGCAACCGGGGTTTCTTTTCTCTTTCGCCGTTTTTCTCGCTTTATTTTTAGCATCGTCCCAAAAGGAGACAACGAAGTCGGGAAGCCTCGCTAAACGCTACCGCTGTTCCGGGCAGGTTTGGCCCGAATCGCGCAACTTTATCCACGAGCGATGAATTAATTGCGAAACCAAATCGCGAAGCGAATGCCTCCGCATCGACTGTAGCGCGTACCTTCGTACGCAAGAGAAAAACGCACATTGTCAATGCAGATGTTAAACAGAGAATTCCCATTTCAGCCAATTTCATTCCAACATGTGAAAGTTGATTTGCGGAAGGAGGGCTGCCATTTCTACACTGTCTTCAGATCGTTAAGAAAATAAAATAAAAAGAGCAACTTTTACCGGGGCACAAGATCTCCGATTGTAAAATCTTGTTGTTGCCTTGCTACTCGTCGCCACATTACAATGGCTGGTTGCTCTGCTTGTGGTGATTTTTTTAAGAGTGAATTGTGGATAATTTAGAACTAATATTTGCTCTCTATTAATGGGGCGAGCATTTTTTCTTTCACCAATTTCGTGGACGGATTCCGGCTTCCGTCGAGTTCGTAACTTCCCCGGTTCAAAGCAGGAAAATGGTGAAGTTCCCTCACTGGCGGCAATGGAGAAAGCTCATCGAATAACAAGCCCTCCTCGAGCGGGGCAATCGCCGTCTCTTATTAAATAATTAATTCTCTGTAATTTATCTTTATTTTCCGTACTGGAACCCGATGGAACCCGGAGCAATCAAGCCTCCCAGACGAAGGTTGCGTGAAATCCTCGCTGCCCACGACTATTTCCAGTTATTTTGTCATTTTTAATATTCCAAAAATTGATGTTGAACGGACGAGAGATACCTTCGCGTTCCATTTGCAACGTTAGCCGAACGCCGCCATATTCGCTTTTGGCATGCTTTATTCGCGGCACCGATGATCTGCGAGTACGCCCTTTGATATTTATTGTAATATCATGTTTTCTTGCGTGTTATCTCGTCGCCGATGTGATCGCTTCCGATATTCGCAGACTTAATTTAAATATATGCCGCTGCGGGAAATTTATCAGTCGTCCCTCGTAACGTTCGGAGACATTTCGGGTTGTGGTCATCACGAAAAATTTATGTGACGGGCGACCTCCGGAGCATTCCAGTCCTTTATTTAGACGATGCATTGTGTGAAGCTGACTGAATGCGCATGCGTTCTCCGTTTGACTCTCATTACTTACTCGTCTTGCTCATTTACGCGTGAAGGTTGAATTTTTGTGTGTGTGTGTGTGTGTGTGTGTGTGTGTGTGCGTGTGTGCGTGTGCGTTTATTGTTCAGACCGATTTTACGTTCACGCAATAAAAGCGTACGACGCACCGAAAAAAAGGACGCAAGAAAAGTGTTTGGAAACGCCGTTGCTAATTATGCGCGCGCTCCTCCTGTCCGCTGCCACGAAGATATCAAGAAGCCTCTCGAAGCGATGCACGTCCCGAAGCACCGGTTATAGCGGAAAACCATCTGTAACGGCCAATGACGTGCACAAAAGCGTGGGAGAGTGCTTTTAGCCAATGTGGAATTCAATGCCGTGCTAACGCGGGAGGGGCCCAATAGCAACGGATGCGCCACTTACAAGTGTATCTATTCATAAATATTATGTATTAAGTTAAATATTTGTCCCGAAATAGATTAAAAGCTCTCGCATAAACCGCATGCTGCATACGTGGTTAATATTTTATTAATATTTTTGAAAAAAAAAAAAAAGTTATTTCGGTTATTTTACAGTCTTTTTTAATGTTAATAACGCGTTTATTTAACGAAGCTGTTAATTTCCCAATTTTCGAGCTTACGCTTCCCACGGATCCGGTCTTTTCCTGGCAGTCGGTTTCCCTGCGCGCCGACGGGGATGGCAGCAAGTTTCGCTTCTGCCTCTTCAAAATAGGCGAGCGGCTTGGCGGGGACTAAAATTTCAACTCCAGAGTTGTAGCTGTCGCGAAAATTGACACCCATCTCGGAAAAAAAAGAAAAATAAATAAAATAGAATAAAAGTAAAAAAAAAAAAAAAAGAAAAAAATCGCCTATGCAGCACTTTGGGCGCCCGGTGGTTGGAGGCGCAGGAAAGTGTCGGGCACCACAAATGTGAGAGCTCCGGCATCGCTTGCGCCTGTGTCGTTTGAATTTTTTCCCGGAAATTCTTAGGTAAAACAATCCTCGAGCATCGAAGAGTGGTTAGCACTGATTTTTCACACGAATCCGTGCATTCAGACCGTATCTGAAGCCACTCGGAAATGGGATAATGCTCAGCGTCATCTTTCCTGATATTTAAGCAAAAATATTATAGGAGTTTATTACTATAATAATTGTATGCTATATCCTATTTATATAATAATTAGGATATTACTTAATATTTATAATTTAAAATGTAAATTTATGATATTTATAATTGTGATATTTAATATAAATTATTATAATTGGTATTAATACCAAATGGAAAGATATAAGTACAGTGCGTAATAATTTGAGAATACAAAAAATTAAATTATCCGCATTACAAAGGGCTTTTCCGAAGAAACTAGTTTCTCTCTAGTGCAAACAGAGATGGTTAAAAAATATAAATATTTACAGGCAGTTTTGTTAATTTTATCATGTTAACTCCCAAGTTTTATCACTATCAAAGGGAAAAACCAACGATTTGTATACATATAATTATCGTAGATGAGTAAAGCATTAAAAAAATACATCGCTGGAAATAGTTATTCAATCTATATTAATAGAACAGTATGATGATTTATTAGTATGTCTCGCCAGTTAAACGATTTGTAGTAGGTTTCCCTATATTGGTGCATGCATTTGTCAATTACATAATAATGTGGTACTTTCGCTTTGTTGAAATTTACTGTTCTTGCTGTCATTTTAAAAATTAAATTCCATTATTAATAGAAAGAAAAACTTATTTTTATTATCAGATCATTAAATATCCAGATGCATTGCTAAAGAATATCTTCCCGTTGGGCCCGTTGTCCATTCTCATACAATTCATCAGTTGTCATTGATGCTTTTAGAAGAAATTTTTGATAGCGTTTGAAGGTAAAATTTTGCGATGCAAAAAAATAATACATTTCTCCGTTCCTTGAGGCAAAGTTCAAAATAAAATAAAATTAAAACATTTTAAAACGCTTATTTTATTTCTTGCAAAAGCGATTTAAAATTTTTTCCTAATAAAATGGAAAAAATTTATTATTGTTTATTTTGAATAATCATAATGAATGTTTGAAATAGCTTGTTCTTCAAAAAGAAAATGGCAAATAAAAAATTTCTCCAGGAGAAAACCAACGTGAAATTTTTACGATTTTGATTAATAATAAAAAAAAAAAAAAAAAAAAAAAAGTCGTGCATTAAAAAAAACTTTTGGATTCC
>JAOWBB010013942.1:0-54696 GCA_028565995.1 Ricinus marginatus
ACTCCTCGATACCACGAAAGAAAAATCCGGAAAAATTTCCCCTCAGTTTTTTGTCATTTGTAACATCAAAATAAAAAAAAAAAAAAGAATAAAAACAAAAAATTGAAAACAAAAACAAAAAAAAAAATATAAGTTCACTTGCCAGACTACAAAAACTAACTATTTTATTCCTGCGCTCTAAGTCCCGACAAAAAAATACCCAAACGAAAAAAAAAAAGAAAAAAAAACTAAAATAAAATCAAACATTTTTTTCGATCGGAGATATTAGGGAAGTCCTGTAAAAAATCTGATTTTTTTCAATCTTACGCAAGCGAAACATGAAAGTAATTTTTTTTCTCTCAAATTGTAAAGTCCTTAGGTAAATGAATGAAATTAAAATGTGCATCTTAAATAAATATCCCATCCTTATGCTTAACTTACCATAAATGATGAACTTATTTAAATATAGGCTCAAACGTCGAGGGGCACCGTAACGGGACCCCTCGAAACCATTATTAGCTTACGGTGCGGTCGCGGTAGATTATTTCCCGGGTCCCCAGTCGCGGGCATCAGCGTAAAAAGACGGAATATTCATCGGCAACTGCCGACATAATCCACCTCATTTCTGAGTTCGCGGATCGCACGGTCGCGAAGCGAAACGTTACATCTCCGTCATTCACTTCTTTTTTTTTTTTCTTTTTTCCTTGGGAAAAAAAAAAAAAATTGATTTATACCAAATCGTAATTTCGCGGTGAGATATGCAAAAATGCAGAGAGAAGAATGGGGAGGGGGGAAGAGGGTGGCGGGAGGAGAACGCGCATCGCAAGCGCGGGAAAGCAACTTTCGGAAAAGCGGGAGATTTCGCGCGATCGCAGGCAAGGGCCAGGGCGGGCTGCCGACGCGAAATTAAAACACTTCCATTTGAATATCCAAGAAAATATAAACGTCCGGCCGCGGATGAAGAAAGAAAACATTCCTGCGTAAAGAAGAAAAAAAAAAAAGAGGGTTCCGTTTAGAAAAAACAGGGGTTCACGGAGTGATAAGAAGAAGACATTTACGTAAGAAAAATTAACGGAATCGTTCGAGACGCGGCGGGAGAGTGGTCCAACTAAGAAAATCACGCTCGGGCGGAGTAAGATGGACCCGCCGACCGTCCGGGACGGAAGGCGCGAACCGGTCTTCTTACGTGTCCCAATTCCACCCTCACAAAAAAAAAATAAAAAAACCAAGTTAATCATCTTCTTAGTAAGATAAAACGAGAGATCCCTTATCGCTATTACCTTTTCACAAAAAGTAAATGAAACGTACTGCACTTTTGAAAAAAATCTCTCGCTTCAAAATTTTTTTTTTTTTTTTTTTTTTTTTATGTTGTTGGAATCCCTGCACCGAAGAGAAATATGGCGGAGATTTTTTTTTTTTTTTCGTTTCTGCTTGTTTTTTTTTCCGGGGCGTGGAACGAGGGAATTGCAACGGATCTGAAAATTTAGCAGGACTTGAAAAAAATTTTTTCCCCACCATCCTTCCGTAAGCATCAAATGGGGCAGCGGCAAAAACAATAAAGGTAAAGCATCAATGGAGTAACCTTCGCAAAAAAAGCGAAATCGTCGCCAACCCGAAAATGAATTTTTACCAAAATTTTTCAAAAGATTTCGGTAAATCCAAAAAAAAAAAAAAAATAAAAAAGAAATCTGCAGCGGCATTAAGCAGATTTCCACCACGTCACGTAAGTCCTACGGAAAGCAATGTATGCAGATGTACAAAAAATATTCATGGGCATTGAAAACTGTACATTTTTTTTTTTAATTCATATTATTCACGATGCTAATGGAACCTTTTTTTTTTTCGAGATATGCATCGGACAAAATTAATGACGATATATTTAATATTGAGGTAGGTCTGATACACAAACATAATGTAAATCATTAACTATCTGTTAATTTAATATTTTGTGTATGAGTACAATTTTAAGCGGATGAATTATTTTAATGTATTCATTACTCTTGATCTTCCTTTTTTTTTTTTTTTGCTTATTCTCTTTTTTCCTGAGACGCCAAAGTACACTCGATCAGGGGTGTATGCCCTCCCCCGATACGTTCAAAATGCGGGATCGCTAATCGGAGACAATCCCCTGCGAGGCCAGGGAAATTCCAACATTCAGGAACTCCGCCTGGAATCGAAAATCGGGCACTCGCGATCGGATCGAGACCAAAAAGGTGACCGAGACGTCTTCCGCCCAAGGTTCGGACAGCCTTTGCATTTTCTAAATTTTTCATTATTTCGAAGGGAGCAAGGATAAAACGGCCAAAGGCCAGAGGAGAGACGTGACCGAAAAACCAAACACTTCCTCAAGGATAGTTTCCGCCGAGCGCGAACGGATGTTTCAATATCGACCCGGTACCTCCTTCCCAGGGAGCGGGAAACGCGGAAAGCTCTCGGCCGTTCGCAAAACAACGTTCGAACGCACATAAGGTTGATGAGAAATTTCTTCTCGCTACCTATTGCTTTTTCCGTTAAACCGCAATCTGCGACGGAGAACGATCTCAGCGATCGCCGGTCCCCGGATTGATTTCAGAGTCAGGTATCGGCGGGGACCGAGCGACCCGCGCGGGCGGAGCGCAAAAAACCGGAAAAAAGAAAGTGGCGAAGGCTTCCGGTTGCTCGGGGGCCCCCCGGAAAAGAGGCCGCGCAAAAAAAAAAAAAAAAACTCAAACCTGGAGGGAAAATATAGCGCGCATGCCCTCCGATAAAACCGCACAAAATTATACAAGGATTCCGAGTATTTAAATAATAACAAATAAAGAAAGAAAGAAAAGAAAAAATGAAAACAAAAACAGAAAAAAAAAAACCCTAAATCATCCACATTAAACGTACAAAAATAAGTGTCACAATGTAAAGTGTCGCAACAAGTGATTTTAAATAATAACGCGACTCCTTTTATGCAAAATACATTTACATTTAACGCGATTATAGATACACGGGTGGTTATGGATAATTTAAACGATACCTAATGGATGCTAAATTCCAACCAAGGTTACAAATGCAACTCAAACTCATTTATATTCATACCAAAAAATTATATTATTATTCATCCGTTTTATTCGTTAACCGAAAGCCCGAATGGCAATTGCGACAGTTAATTTCCGACAAATTAACCGGGAAGCCGACAGCGAATCTCCCCGGCAGCGTGCCCCGCAACTGGCTTTTTGCGAATCCTAATGCATCTTGCAAGATCGGCCGCGGGGAAATGAAAATTCAAACAATCTTGTCAAACGCCCGAGAGGTTGCCCGCCCGCCCCCCCCCCCCCCCCGAAAAAAGGGACGCGAGCGTCGCGGACGCAGCAGAAGGAATCCCGAGCCGCAACCGAGGCGCCTTCCCGGATAACGCGTCCGAAGGCGGCCCGAGCATTGGGCGCGCGACACGCGACACAAAAAACCGATTTTTCCGTTCCTTCTTCGACGCACATTTAATGCTTCGCTCAATAAATGTAAATAAATGCGCGGCGCACACGAGATGGCTGCGCGTTTTCGAGGGAGGAAAACAAAACCCCTTGCGCCTTTTTATGAAAGCAAAAACAAAAAAAAAAAATAAATAAATAAATATATGGCAAATTCGGAAAAATGAGATTTTTATTACACAAGTAATTTGAAAGCTGTTAATTGATTCCTTTAACAGATCGATGTTGAAAATAAAAAGTGAAAAAAAAAATATATTTGGTGAACTTGAGCCACTTTCATTTTATTATAACCAAAGGGCTCTCTCTATCATTTATAAATATTGTATGTAATTATTTATAAACTGTGAGGATGCATTGTTGTGAATTATTTTCTACTTTAAATGTTATAATTAATAAATAATTTGCGTGTAAATTGTTAGGAAAAATTTTTTTCAGTCGCAGGTGAAATCTTCGGGATGGTCGTAAATGCAAATGCGTGTACCCGTTGCAATTTTTAAAGCAAGCGACGGCGTCGGCCTTTATTCCGTCCGATAAAATTATCTGGCAGAGAAAATGGAATTCTTTTTCCGCCACATTGTTTTTTTCTTTTTACATACGAGTCAGCGATATTCAGAAAATGAAATAAACGCGTACGTGTAATTATAATATATATATGTATATACATGGACATTCACGCAAATTGATCCGCACTTAAAGGTTCCCGCGAAGGAAAGCGCAGCGTCGCAGCTTTGCCCGCTGCGAGCAGATATCGCGTTTACCGATGCACGCGCACCGATGCTGCACGATTCGAATTCGTGCCCAGACGAAAGGGGTTCGAAAAGAAAGAAAAACCATCAAAAGTCGGTGGGAGGGTTTTTTGTCGATAGTTTTTGGCCTATTTTTTTGCCTGGCGCAACTTTGTAGAAAAGATGTCGCCCATAAATCATTTTTTTTTTTTTTCCTTTCTTCCCGTGTTCATTCATGCCGTCGTCAAACATTGAGAAAATCTCAAAATGACCGTTATGTTTAAATCAAAAACCCCAAAAAAAGAGGGTATAAAAAAAAGGGAGGCCATGAGCACGTGCTTCGAGAGAGAGAGAGAGAGAAAAAGTTCTGAAACAGTTTGAAAAATCAATTTGTACGGAATAAGGAGTCAATCTCCTTTTTTTTTTTTTTTCCTTTTTTTTTTTTTTGCAGATATTCTGCCAAATAATCATCCTTAAGCACGCATCCCCTGCGTGGAAACGTGGTTAACATCTTCCTCATCCCTTGCCCGGATAAACAAGAAGCCGATTCATGCCTTTTTTCCTCTCCCGGAAGCATTAAGCGGACGTGGCAGCAGAAGGCGGCCCGCTCAAAGAGCTAAATCATCGAAAGGGGATAGGGAAAACCGTTGATCTCGAAGCGAGTTCGGTATTTTTAGCATTTTTTTTCGGCCGACGGCGCAATCGTTGGACTTTCAAGGGCCCGCCGTCGCTTTCCGGGTGGGAATGCAAGCGCGGGAAAGCGGCGGAGGAAAAAAAAGAAAAAAAAATCGAATCCGAGGCATCTGAAAACATTTCGCCTGGTCCACGCGGAGAGAGAGAGAGAGACAAGGAAAAGGGAAACCCGAGAAGGAGCGGCACTGGAAAAAAAATAAATAAATAACAAAATAAGCCAATAAACGATTCACAGTCCGAAATTCATGTAAAATTTCGAGACGGGACGTAAAAGAAGAAGGAAAAAAAAAAATGAAAAAATAAAAAGGGAGCCTTGATTTATGCTCAAATCAATCAAGGTACATCCATCATAAAAGAGACACAGGCAACCCTTAGATAAAGCGCTTTTCCCCTGAAAAATTCAAATTGTGTTTATTGTCCTAAAAAGTTTTACAATTGGGGTGAAAAAAAGGACAGATATCACACAAAGGAAAACCGAGGAGGGGAAAAAAAAGGAAAAAAAAGAAAGATCTTTGAGTATTGTATCATTTCCCTAAAAATTTAAATATTCAAAGTAAAAAAAAAAAAAAAAAAATAGAAAAAAAATTTCGTTATGGATACCTTTAAAGCGCCTCGACTATTCTTTACCGCTGGAACTTTTTTTTTTTTTTTTAAATTGGAGAATAATATCATAAAATTCAAAATTAAGTAATAAAATGTAAAAAAAAAAAAAAAAAGAAAAGGAAAAACAAGAGAAAACAAACTTTTAGACGTCCATTCATCATTCTTGATTTTTGTCATCCTCCCCCCCCCCCCCCGGTTTCTCCAGCAGAATATGCATTTCCGTTTTATTAAGCGCCAGAGAAAGGCATCGAAACTTTCAGCGTGCCCCGAAAGCTTCGTTTCTCGAATTTTCTTTTTCATTTTCGCGCAAAGCGAGGGGTTTTGACGCATTAAGGCAGAGCGAGTTCGATGAGTTTGGACTCGTCGAAAAATTCCCCAAGCGGCGATGCCGAGTCACAAACACCGCAACAGCACATGAACAAAACGGGGGGGAAAAGTTTTTTTTTTTTTTTTTTTTCCTTGAGCGCTTTTTAACGTTTCCTCCCGTCACGAAGAAAAATTGCAACGATACGAATTCGGCTCCTTGCGCGACGTGAAATTGGGGATCGGAGCTTTCGTTAAAAAAAAAAAAAAAAAAAAAAAAAAAAAATCGGCGAAAACCCAGAAGGCTTTTTTTTCTTTTCAGTGCCTTCCTCTCGAGATGAAAAACTCCCCCCTCCCTCCCAAATTCACAAATCCACCCTCCCCCCCCAACGCAGCTCGGTACGGTGCTACGGTAAAATCTCGCGGTCCGACAACTCCCCGCATTGAACTGTTTACACCTGCAGCCAACCTTAATTTGTCTCACGTCTTATCAGGTCATTTAATCCGACACCTTAAAGGATTATTTAAAAGTAACACCTCTGAAGGATCATCCGGAAAAGGCAATTCGTGAACGCGCATTCGCGATTCAATCCGCTTCATACGTCATTTCCATTTAAAACGTTCGAAATTGGAAAATTAAAAAGGAGATGGGAAAAAAAAAAAAAAAAAAATCACAAACCGCGTTTGTGCAAAACGGCCAGGGACCGGAGAGGCACGATAAAAAGAGGGGTTGATTTATCCCTCATTATTTTATTTTGCACCTTTTTCTTTCCTCCTTTTTTTTTGCTTTTTTTTTTGCTTTTTTTTTTTCCTCTTTTTCTCCGTTCCACCGAAATATTGTAAATCCCGAAGATGACCTCCAAAATTTATGCAACAAGTTCGGGAAGGGAGCGAGGGGGGAGGGGAAAATGGCAGACAACGAAAACGTTTTTGAAAACGGAAGTACCACGCGCGTAACGGTCATTTTACACGGGAGATTACGTCACGAAAGGCTCAGACAAAGAAAGATTCGTTTATCTCTCCGACGCCTATTCACATAGACCGCTTTCGAGACTGATTTCCACTCGAGTCCCGTTCCTCCCGCGTTGTAAGTTGACGCCGCGGAATTGCGGATTTCCAAGTCGGAGGGTCGGTCTTCTAAAATTCAGACGGTATTAACAAATTTGTTCGAAAAAATTTTTTTCCCACGATTTTTTATCCTGCATTCGGATGCAGGTAGATTTCTGAACGTGCGCACATTTTGTGTGTCTATCTGTCTGTGTGTGTGTGTGAGTGTGTGTGTGCGTACGTACGTACGCGCGCAACGTATTGGATTTATTTAACGTACTAAAATAATGTAACTCTCTTAAACCGAAATAATATATATATATATATATATATATCCACATGCACGCTTCTTTTTTTCTGTTCCTTCTCCCGCAGACGTTAAAATAATGGATAAGTTTAAAATTTGTCCGATAACGTCCGAAATGCGATACGGAGACCCCGAAGGAAGTACAAGGCTCGGCCGAGAAAGGGAGAGATCCATTTCAGATAAAAAGATAGGGCATTATTCATTCCGAGCAATAAAAAGAATTATTTCGTATGGGTTTCCAGGCGGTCGATTAAATAAAAGTCAAAACAACTTCCGAAGATATTATTTTATTAATATGATTCCCGAGCTAATGGCTGCCAAGGTAATTAGTGGGTAAGTGGGTAATGAATCATTCTTAAAGGAAGGGACTCGTCCAGAAGAGGTAAATGACTGTTCACACCATGCATCGTTAATATGTGAATAAGTGCGGTCCTTCATGTAAATAATACGGAATCACTGTACATGTACGTAACGCGGCTGAATAAACGAGACTGCACAAGTATTATTATCTTAGCGAGTAATCGCAAATTCAGCATGTGTTTCATAAACGTATAACCAAATGTAAAATTTTATGTTTCCCAAAACGGGTTCAATTTTACGTATCTTAAGTGTAATTTACGTATGGAAACGAATAATTCTTATTTATTAATAATTTGGAAATGAAAGCGGTTTTTCCTTACATTTATATGGCTGTGATTTATATAATTTACGTGATTGATTCTTTATTATTATGAATATGAAAGGTTTTTTTTTTCTTTAAATATCTGATACAGATAAATATCTAGATGTATATAAAAAAAAAATTTAAAAGGTTTATTTTTTTCAATACTTTTACTTTCAACAAGAAATGTTTTTGTACGTATGTAAGTGTGTAATGTGCGTGTGTGTGTAATTCTGAAGATTTTGATGGGTAGAAATGAAAGGGTTAGATTAAATCCATGATGACTGATGAAGGGTTGTTGCAACTAAATTATGTATTAAAAGGATATATATTGAATTTCTTTTTAAATTACACATCGCCCGAAATTAATATTGAAAGGCATATAATTGGTTATCTTAAAGCCTGCGGTTTTTAGAATGTGATTTTTCCCGAATATTTTACGCCGTAAAATGCCAACCCTTTGAAAAATATTTGGTTACATCTCCAGTGAAAAGGTTCCCAACGCTCGACGCACGCACGTTACGCGTTCATTTTCCTGCAAATGAGACGATGTCGGCTTAATGCTAACGTTAAATTAACACGTGCTTTTTGGATAGTTTCGATGGTCGGCGAATCATCGGCTCGTCCACCACCGAGCCGGGTCCGTCCGCGCCCGCCCCGTCGAACGCCGTCGTCTCAACCCGTTCTGCAGTCCCCGACACGCCATTATTCCCGCACGGCGGCGAGTGCCCGGTAATCAATTCCTTTTTTTTTTTTTTTTTTTTGCGTCGCGTTTAATTGGAAATGGGAATATCGGTTTCGGCGACCTGCAAACGATCCGCGAGCAATTAAATGGGGACCTTTTTCAGGCGGCAATTTCACCCCCGAGCGACGGGGTGCGGAGAGTTCAATCCTGGTCCAGTTTGTGTGGCAACGACAAAGGGTGAGCGCTACAACCGAAGAAGTTGAACCTCGTGTGAATGCAGTTGTAAAACTGGTTTGATTATTTCTTTTTTTTTTTTCCTCCTTCGTCTTCCTCTACGATTGTCTTTGACTTCAGCACGGATGGAAGACATAATATGATTTTTTTTTTTTTTTTTTGTTATTATATTCGTATAAAAGGATGCACGGAATTTTATTTGCGTCTCATCGAAACCTACTTTATAAGCGAAGATTTTTATTTGACGCAGGGAACCGAGTTTGCATTGCGCTTCACGCGCGTTATAAGCGATTCGTTTAATTTGAATCCGCATCAGGCTTGAAACTGGACCGATTTTCACCTGCGGCCGATGTCGTGTCCGAGTTGAAATTTTAAACGCAGCCACGGACAGGACTCTGTTCAAACCGAAGATAAAGTGCATGAAGTCGGGCCGGATTTCATACAAATCTGTCGGGCACACTCAATTTCTGCGCTTATAACCGAAATTAATTTGCGTTACATTCAATGGAAATCTGCCGGGCACATCTCGGTTTTGGTGCTACAATCGGAGTTAGTTTTTTGGAATTGCGATGGAGGAAGTTTGGGGGGCGGGGGGGGGGGAAGAGAAAAAACCCGAAATTCTGCTGGAACCGCTCAATTTCTACGTTTTAACCAAGGTTTATTATATCGGATTTTGGTGGAAATCCTCTGGGGAATGCTCGATTTCTACGCTACGAACAAAAATTAATTTTTAACCGGTGCATGTTATACATTAATGGCCCCGCATCGAGAATCATTACCCCGAATGTGATATCCCCAGAAAAATCCCTTTCTAAATTACAACCTTAAATTATAGTCATCTTTGTTGTGTCGGGAACAGATCCGTCCGAACAGGTGTCGGGTCAGCACGTTTACATCCGGAAGGGACAGAAATTTTAACCGGATATTCATCAATCTTAAATATCTAGGTTCGGTAACACGAGCATCAGTTCCACGATGCCGCTGCAACATCCCCGTCACCTTTCTTTCATTGTTATCCGGATTCATAACGGCTATAAATAACATTATAATATCCTCAAATCAAAATTTATGCGATATATCGTAAGTGTGTATGTATATATGTATATATATGTGTGTTACGAAACGCTTAAGATCTCAACATAGCTGGAAATGCCGCGCACGATATTTTTAGGGGAATTTACCCTAATTCATAAAAACTTTTTAACCATAATGATTTGCATAAAACACAATTGGCATTCTTTTACGTTAGAAAAGAGAGGAGGGAAAAAAAATGACCGTTAGTTGATTTTCCCCCTCCCCTCCCCTCCCATTTAACACACTCTCTACACGAATTTTTTTTCCCTTTCCTTTTTTTCTTTTTCCCCCCCCCCTCTCCATCCGGAGCGCAACGCCGTGAATTGCCGAACGGGAATTAGCGGGGATTAAGAAAATTTCTGATGCTGATCCCGTGACGGGAAGGAAGGCAACGTGATAAGGGAGAGCAAGGCGTCGCCTCGTTTCCGAGCGTGGCAGGAGAAGCGGAAGAAAGCGGCAAACGAAGGAAGAAATGCGGATTACACGGCCGGGGAAGGGATGCCGGGCATTCTAGTCGAACTGCGAACGGATGTGATGTCGCGGTCCATCCCCTGCAATTGCGCCGTGAACGCCGCGCGGTCGCACTTCCATTTCAGACGTGCACCCAGACGCATGAATTATATATTTTAAATCACAGCGTCGAATTAAATCGGGCGATTATGCAAGTGTCGCGATGGATAATCGACCTTTTTCTCTCTCTCTTTCTCTCTCGCTGACGTAATTTCCGGTTCCGGGTCGCATCTTTTCCGAAGCGGGAGAAAAACAATTTTTTTTTTTTTTCGCGCGTTTTCGCATTTTCACACGGCGCCGCAAACGGGGTAAGAGCAGCGGGATTTATGTAAAATTTATCTTTCGCCCCTCCCTCCCCCGCCTGCGCTCGCACGCGTTCGAATTCTGTTTCGTCGGGGATGCAGAATTAATTACGAGCCGGTAATTAATATTCGCGGACGAGAGAAAAACCTTCCGGGAGCCGCTTATTACAACGCGTTCCGGCGGGAGAGTCTCCCGCGGGGAATCTCGCCTCGCGGATTATCTCTTACGTCGGATCTCCCGCGAGCGCGGACGACGTCCCGTTCCGGCGGGGGCGAACGCGTTAACTTTCGGAACGGGGCGACCGCGACGAGAGAAGAAGGATAAAAAATTCCGGGGCCTTTCGCCATCGCTCCCATCGCTAAAATATCCCTAACCGCCCGAACGAGTCGATTTCCAAACCCGTAGACATTCAGGTTTTTCACGCACCGAACACAAAACCGCATTTTTCTACTAATTCCAATCATCTGATTATTGAATAACCGGTGCGGGTGCCTGCCCAAGTTCAATTTTCCATTTATAATTATAATATCAAGAGCATTAAGATATTAAAAACCATTTTTACGAAACCAAATTTTTTTTTTCCTCCTCCTCCTCTCTCTTTTTTCCAGCGAATATCTTCCAGTTCCTTATCAGATCGAATCGTGGAATTCGTTTGGTAAACCAGTATTTTCATATTTGACCGAAAAAAGGGAAACACCCCTCGAACCAATGGGTGGCCCCGCAAGAGACCTCGAAGAACGCTTTTTTCTCTTTTTTACACTTCCTCCGGAACCCGAGATGCGAGGCCGCAGGAGGCGGTTTCGCGGCGGAAAACGCTACCGAGATCGGTGGCCCGGGGAACGGGTCATTTGAAGTGCCACCGGAGGCGGTCGTCGCAAATTCCGGGTCGGGGAGGACTCGAAAAGATCGAAAAATTTCCCTCCTTTCGGCCCCACCGACTTCGCCGCGAGCGGGTAAATTTCAAATCGCCCCGAATAAACTCGACATCCATCGCTGCGGGATCGGCAACGTAATTCGCTTCCTTCGCGGCTCCGTCGAACCTTCGACGGCGAAGAGCCCAACGTTCGAGCCGGGAGGAAGGAAACGCCTTCAACGCAAAACCTGAAATTTCAAGACCTTTCTCCCGCGCCTTTCGTCGAAACGGCAAAGGTTTCACGTCGAGCTCGAGGGGCGACGCCCGAACCTCCGACGCTTCCCTGCGATCGATCAATCAATAAAGGATGCTCTCAGACCCTTTTTTTTTTTTTTTAATTGAAGTGCCATGTCATTTTCATTACGCACCTTTCCCCAACTGAAAAAGTTAAAGTTGAATGCCATAAAGCGAAGTTCAAGTGGATTCTAAAGCTGTAAATTATGGATCAGGGGACGGACCCGATGGATGCGCTGCACGAACGGAGGGAAGCAACAGCAAGATTTGTCGGAATTAAAAAAAAAAAAAAAAAAAAAAAAAAATTGGCTTCGAATGTCGGGGACGAATTAAAATAATGTTTGAGACAGACAATGCGAACGATGACTTCGCATCCTTCCCGTACGCGCGTGTTCAATGTAATGAAACCTGCTTCTCCCTCTGCGGAAGGAGGATTTGCAATGCGAAGAAAATCGCACCGGCCTCGCGAGATGAGCTTCCGCAAAAGGAAGGTGAACCGCGAAGGTTGGCCATCCTGCGTCGTTCGGAAAGCGAAAAAAAAAAAAAATCAAACAAATCGCCCTTTGCGTGGCGCTCCTGCGCGGAGGAACACGACGCGCTCGGCTCCCCGTTTAAACATTTCAATTTCTTTTTTTTTAAACACATCAAATGATTTTGATTTAATATAATTAACTGATTAATCTTAGTCGGTCAGTCGCGGTAAACGAAACTTTTTTATGCGGGTCCGATATCACCGCACTTTTTTTTTTTTTCCTTCGGCTTTGAACCTGAAAAATTTATGAACGATGACCGCAAAAAAGAGGAGAAAAATGCGGGAGACCCAATTCAACCGAAACAAAAAATAAATATTTAAAAAAAAAAAAAAAAAACGACGAACAAAAAAAGGCAATTGCGCAAAAAACGAGTCGCGTGCCTGAAGCGTGTTCGTTTTAAACAATTTATGATAATAATTTTTTGCTTAAACTTCATACTGATCTGCAGTTAATAATAATAACGACAAAAGGTTAAAGGCCTTTTTGCCATTCAGAAAAAAAAAAAAAAAAAATTACTTTATTGTTCGCAATAAACGTTATCGAGACAGACCTTTTCGTCCGCGGATTCGCTCGGCGCGAGAACGGATCGTCTTCCTTTTATACACGGGTGACCGCCGGGAGGGTATCCTCCGGAGGGGCAACCCCTCGTTAACCGGCCAAATGACGGCAGCGACATCATCTATCAATACTCGATTAACGGGTAACAGATGGGAGCGCGTACCCGGTTTTTTTTTTCGCTCCACCGGACAGCTGGGCGTTAACCCGACGGGGTAGATCGGCTGCGACTTTTTTAAGGCCGGCGGACGACCGATTCGAAATTTCAACCGGAGTAAAAAGGGAAAGCGCCGAGGCGAGCGACGCCCCCGACGGGACGGGCGAACCGCTGCAAAATTCGCGCGGAAAAAGACGGCTCGGGTCACCCAAACGTTGCGGTTCCCGCGGCGGAAAGGAAGACAAACCGGAGAAGGAAGGCGGGAAAAAGCCGGAGTCGCTGCTACCGAAGATGACGCGGGGTACGCAGAAGAAGTCTATAAATTACCATAAAATGTTAATAAAGTAAGTAAATAAACGGGCGAACACTTCTTCGGTGAGGCCATCATCTCGGCAAAGAGGGAAAAAAATGCCAGATCTGCGGCTTGATTTTTAAAAAAAAAAAAAAAAAAAAAAACCCGTTTTAAAAGGAGTAAATCGTATAAAAAAGTATGAATAATTACGAGATGAAAGTGCTTTGCCCGGATGAAAACCGAATGTGGCAGCCGAAGGCGCCTCCGTGCGCCGGGACGAGGAGCCGTCCCACTGCGGGATCGTGCACCTCGAGCGACGAAACGTTTCGGTCGGAAGTCCGCCGGGGCAAGCTCCCGCGCGGCTTTTTCCGGTCGCCGTCGGGACGACCGGAAAGCCCCCTTTCCCTCTCCCCCCTCGAGTCGCGAGCCACTTCCGCCGACGTCGGCGGGTGGGGGGGGGGACACGTTCCGCATCGCGATGGACGCGCCCCTCGAAGGACGAGGTGAAAAGGGATGCGATCCTCGCAATGAAACGGGGAAGCTCGCAAGACCTAACCCGACGGGGGAAAAAATCCGTAAACCGTGCAAAGTTGGGCATGGCGAAAAGCATTTGAACCCCGTGCTTTAAGGGCATTTCGCGACATGTACAAAATTACTCAGTCTTGCTGTAAAAATCTTACTCGTCTGTGCAATTCTTAAATATGGTATAACTTGAAAAAAAATTAATGTAAGCATTATTTTTTCCGTTAATATATAGGATTATAAAAATGAAACTTGAGGTTTAGTAGGGAAGGTTAAAGAAGTCCTTCTTTAGTGCCATGTTCAAGATGTGCGCTTTTATGCAGCAAATAAGCTGCACTTAAGAAGAAAATTGTTTATATATATGTATATATGTAATGAGTAATAAGGTTTTTAATAAAATCTTTTGCAATTTAAATAATTTTTTAATTAATTTTAAGTTAATTATATATACACACGAATAAATATTATGCGAAAGCGAGAAACTTCATTTCAAGAGCAACTCGTTACGGGAAGGCTGACGTGATGTATAAAAATGTGTCACGAGGGAATCGCAAATACATTTCGTGTGCATTATAAATATTTCGAGCCGTACTTGAAAAATGTGGCACAATCCTGCGAGATTACGTGCCACACACGTGGATCCTGGGCACTCGGTCGAGGCTCGCATAAATACGAATGCGAGCGCACGGGGGGCGATTTCACGAGCCGATTTTTTGCCATCCCGCCGCCTCCTTGGGGAGGAGAGGTTGCACGTCCAAAGGGTGGAAGAGTGCGACATTCCGATCCGTCGCCGGAGATGCGGGAGGGGAAAATGCACGGACGGCAAATCGTCCGTATAAAAGATACGGACCCATGATCCCGGGGGGCATTTAACGTGGACATTCCGAAGATGCGACAATCGGAGATATCTCAAATCTGCGAAGCCCTCAAAGTCAGTCCAACACTGTCGGGCTGGAGAAAAAAAAAAAAAATCATGAATTACCATACCGATTGTATGGAGGATTATAATGTTACAAAAATAGGTATCTGCCTTAGCATTTCTTAGTCACCTTCAAAATATATACCTCAAGGCCGACGAGTTTTTTTTTTTTTATGATACATTTTTTAGGAAGTTTTTTGTTATTATTATTATCATCGTCATTATATAAATATATATATTTTTTATATTTGTTAAGTGATGCGAGGTAATGAAGGCATCCCTCCGGGCGCGGTAATTTTTAAGGTTCGAAATGGCCGTTAACGGGTAATCGGGCGAACGGGGAGAGGGCGCCTCTCCCCTTTGCGTTCTGACTCGTTTGGCGACGCGGGCGAGGACCGAGAGCGGCTTCCGGGATTCGAACCGGAGTCGCGATCCCCGCCCGGCGTGACGGGGGGGCGGGGCAGCGCAGAGGGTCGTCGCGGCCGAGGCGCCGCCGACCCCACCGCTTCCGCAGCCGCACCGAACTCCTTCGCCCCGCTCCCCGGGGGTCTTCCGTCGACCGCTCCGGGGGGGAGGGGCCCCGAAAAGAAATTAATTTGGATCCGTCCGCGTCGTATGATCCGCTCCCGGATATCCGTCCGGGGATTCCGTCGATCGCGCGACCGCTTCCGACCGTCGAGTTCCCCTCCGTGTCGACAAGTGCGAGCGCTCGCTTCCCCGACGACATCGGAACCGGAAGCGTCCGACTTCGGACCGGCACCGCAACCTTTTCGCCGTCGCGGAAGGTGCCCGGAATCGGGCATCGGGACCAACGCGAAACCGAGGAGGAAAGGAAAGAAAAAATCCTGCAAGGACACGTTCCAAAAGGGCGACGAAAAAAAAAAAAAGATGGAAGAAAAAAAAAATCACATTAACATTCATATAACTTGCACCTGGTTCGATCGGTGGGGGGAAAAAAAATCACCATCAATACCGGAAACAGCATTTTTTTGTTAAAAAAAAAAAACTTCTTTTACATACTTTTTTGCCTACTTCCCTATTTACAAAAAAAAAATCCCTGCATTCTCATTTGTTTACGTGGAGAGAAAAAAAAGTTTTACCTTTTGTGTGTGCGTGTGTGCGGACTCCGCACACCGAGCATCTGTTCTCTTTCTCCTTCCACGTTACATTTTTAATTGAATATCAGCTGATACTAATTTGAATGTGGCGGATCGTTCACGAGCGGTAGAACCTCCGCGCTTATAAAAATCGCACCACGTTTCGACGACTCGTGGAATGGACGCGCGCCCCGTCGAGGCGGGGAGATCCTGGAGACGGTCGGAGACAGCGGACCGACGCCGGAACGGGAAGCCTCGCCGGAGAAAGGTGGATCCTCGAGGCGGAAGGCTGGGCGGACGGACGCGATGAGCGCAATTTCGCTTGGGCCCCCGCACACGCGTATGACAGGTATTAAAAAGCGTAAATCAAGAGCGATCTCCGGGGAGGAATTTCCGCATTTCCGGCTGAAATATTAATCCGTGCGATGCAGGAGGCGGCATTCTTAGGGATTCCCCGTCCGCGTTTCCGATTCGCGGCTCGCCCATTTTTCCCTTCTCCGTCCCTCGCGCGACGACACGCGAACTCCGACCGCCGAAAAACCAATTTTTTTTTTTTTTTTTTTTTTTTTTACGCACCGCGTACGTGTCGCGTGCCTTCCGAGGGAACGAGAACGTGAATAAGGCGCCCCCCGCAGGGACCGGGAAAGGGGAGGGCGTTCGGTCAACGCGCTGCCGACAAACCAAGCAATGAGCGGACCAACCTTCCCGTTTCCCGCGGACCTCGCCTCCGTCCCCTTTGCTTCCCTTCCGAAGTAGGAGAAAGAACTCGACCGTGCGCGACTCACCATTTCCGCTTGATTTTTTTGGAGCAGCGCAAGTCGAACGGGAAAAACCGAAAGAAATCGCCAAGCTGTGCCCCCAGAAAGAGAAACTCAGGTACGTAACCTTCAAGAGAAAAGGTAATTTGTGGTTTTCATCTGGGGCCAGACCCGACTCCGGGTAAGGGCAGTGGCGAGGCGGGCTACAAATTAGCCTAATTTCATTCGATTCAACTTTTTGGAAAGGAAAAAAAAAAAAAAAACCGCCTTAAACGCGAAATTCCAATCGTAAATCTTGGGGAGCAACCCGAAAAATCCCATTTCGAGCAGAAACCACAAATTTTTTCCTCCCTCTCCGCGTCGGAAACCCCCACAGCGAGCGAAACGCGTTCTCGGCTTCCGCTCGGGCGCGGGGAGGAGTCTCGCAAGCGGGCTTTTGCCGATCCCGAAAACCCGCCGTCCTTAAAAGCATTTTCGGGCGGTAAAACGGTTATGAAAAGCCTAAGAAAAAACTCGGCACGTTAAAGTAATGCAATTAGCGATCGTAATTATGCAAAAATTCCAGCAGCCTGGTTTTTCGGGAAAAATTTTCATTTTTCGCGTTTGGATTGCATTCTACCCGCGGGACTCATCGGCACGAAATTGGGCAGATCGTGCCTCCCCCGGGTTCAACGGTTGGCATTTGTGGAGGCTCCGCGTTAATCGGTCCCGATCCAATTGGGAGGAGAGGGTCTTGGACATATTAAAAGTGGCACCGACAGAACCTCTCAGGCATCAATTTTCCTCCGGACCATTAAAGAAGGTACCTAGGTTAAAAGGGTCGGCAAATTTCTCCAGTCCGGTTTTTTATATGATAATACAGAAAAAAAAGGGTCAATTTTAATATGTTCAACGTCTACGCCAGATAAAATTATTCTGCCACACGGTCTCTTGGGAGGGAGAAGGAAGAAAAGTTACCGACTGCGAGTGTAGAAAATGCAGAACCGATTCTGCAGGACGTCCTGCCGAAAGTTCGACGCCGCTGCAAATTAACGGGACTTACCTGCGGACACATTTTGCAGTTGTACTTCCTTCCGCCGCTGCTTATGTTGTTGTTGGAGGCCATTTTGGACGCGTTGATCGGCTGGGGGACGATCAGCATCGTTCCCTGGTTGAGAGTCGGGCTGCTCGAGGCAGAGCTCGAGTTGGACCTGACGTTGCCGTTGGCCGGGTACGCGCCTCCCGGATCCTCTATCCCCCCTGGAACGAGAACAAAGAAAAACGATTTTCAGGAAGGGAGAGACGAACGCAATTACCGGGAGACGGTCTAACGGTGGCACCTCGTATCTGGTCGTTATTAGGAATCGCGGAAAGGTTAAAACCGAAGCGCAATTATCGAAGAGAAGCGTAAAAGCGTTTTATCATGGAGGACGAGCTGCCGAGAGAGTGAATGGAAGGAATGAATGAGCGGTTACGGGTGCCGATGAGAGGAAATGACGAAGCGAAATATGCAGGTACAGGCGAAAGCATCTAGAGTAATTAAGGTGGACGGGACGAGGAGTGGGAGGAACTGGACGAACCTGATTTTGTTGAAAAACGAGTCGAGCTAATCACGCGGCTTTGCTGACATAATTAACGAGGCCCATCCCCGTTTCTGGTGCCACAGAGATCAGAATCGACGACCGTCAATCCGGCAGCGATGCGACACCTCGCAAAATGGCGGCGGTCAAAACCGCCGGGTTACCTATCTCGATAGCTCTGCATTAAATTGACGCACTCTCGACGGATCCGCAGGGAACATTAGACCCCGGGTCGAACGCCATACAAAAATTATACGAACGCGTATACATAACGTTTCGATAACGCACAATATATTTATACAGACAAAAATCTTCCCCTTACCCCTATCGTATATGCATCAAAGTTGTTCATCGGTTACCATACCATATCTATGCTGTTTTATATGCGAGCGAGATATTTACATTACTGTTAATACGTTTTATGATGCGAGTTTCTGCACATAAGTGTAATTTAAGCAACGCATGCGTTTAATATTTATATTAAATGTCAGCCAGGGTTTCGGTTATCATCGTGGACAAACGGCCGAAGGAAAAAAGCGTCGCCATTCCGAGCATGCGCAAAACGCTTCCATCCCCGGCACAAAACCTACCAACCAGAAATTCTGGATGGTTCGCCCGGGGAAAATTCGAGGACTAAGAATCGGGTAAGGACAGAAGCGCTGCGAAGCACCATTCGGGGCCCTCGCCGCCGTTTTTTTCCGGGTCGGGCCCACCCGCGCTCGCTGTTCCTGACCTACAAAGTCGAAAAAGGCAGCGAACCCGGAGAAGAAAAAAAAAAATTTTTTTTTTTTTTTATTTTGTTTCGAGCCCAGCAAAAAAAAGCGCCGCTGCCTGAAAGCGGCAGCAACTAATGAAAAGTAAACATTTCCATCGCAACGCTTTCCCCGGAAAATTCCTCCGTCGTAAGCTAAGCGCCGGCTGCGGATCCGGGGGAGGGAAAAATCGAAATTATTTTCTTTAAATTTTCCTCCTTTCTTTTTTCCTGCTGGAAAAGAAAACTCGACCAATGATGAAAAAATAACAAAAAAAAAAAATTTTTTTTTCCTACCATTTTTCTTCCTCCTTTCTTTTCTAAATCGCAACTTTTCTTCTGCTTTTTTTTCACCCTCCCCCCCCTCCCGACTGCCCCATCGCGTCCCTTTCCCGAGTGCATGAGGTCATCCCTGAAAATCGTAAACTTTTTTTTTTTCTCCTTTCCTTCCTTCCCATCCGTACAACGACAAATGCCGGGACGCCTTGGAAAGGCTAAATGCGTTTTCCCCGCTTCGGTGAAATGACCGAGAATATCCTCCCCCGACATCCCCCCCCACGCAACACCACCACCCTTCGGAGCATTCTTTTGTGAAAAGAGGAAAAAAAAGAATTCCCTTTCCGTCGAATTACTTCTTGAGAGGTGGTTTCTTGAATAAACAACGAATTTGGGGCGCGAGGGTGAATTTTTTCACCCCCGTCAGGTCGGCAGGTTTTTTCCAATTTTCGAACGCCGCCGGTGAAAGAGCGAATTTTTTTTTTTTTTTCCATCTCACATGAGAAATCCCCGGGTATACGGTCGACCGGGATCAGAAATCGAAGTCGGCGCCCGAAATTGAAGAGCTACCGGGGTCAGGTCTTGCACCGACGCCAGCGACGTCCCCCGGAAGCGACAACGAATGGCCACGAAGCGGAAGGTCGTTTTGCAGAAGGTCAAGTGGATAATTCATCCGCGGAAAAATGGTAACCGGATCGCTGGAATAGTTGGACGGACGCCGTGCGGTGGGGAGCGAGAGGGAGGCGGCAACACTGAAAAAAGCCGGGAAGTGCGCATCCCGAATTGCATCGGGGAACCAACGTGAAGGATTTATGGCGGAAGGTGAGGCGGATCCCCCCCCCTTCCACCGAGGCCCCCTCCAGGAGGAAAAGATAAAGCTTATTATAAATTCTTGGCAAAATGAAAAAGAATGGATTACTCACCTCGGGAATGATATTTAAGGATATGATAAAACAACAAAGGAATAAAGTCCCATTAGATGAAATTGATATTTATATTTTGTGCCCGAGATGTGTTGCGAAGTGAGTTCTGCTTGTTTGGACGGTTGAATAATTGATCTGCCTCCACGTCTCGGGGAGAGTTTAGGCGTCGCGGTCGGGGGCGGGGAGAGGAAAGCGAATAAGCTCGATGCGAGAATCCAATAATCGGGGTTAATTTTCGAGATTTATCTCCATCCGCTCCCCCGTAAAGTGAAAAAGCCTCCGCAGACAGAACCCCGCGACATCTGCATCGGGAACCTCGATCGCGGTGGAGGAAACGAAAGATCGCGGAGGCGGAGGAGGAGAGAAAAAGACCTGTTCAAGGTTGGAAACCTAAATCTTTCCGCTTCCCTTTTTTTCTCTCGAGACGAAATCGAAAGGGCCCCGAAAATCGAGGAGGAAAAGAAAAAGAAAAAAAAAAGAGCGGGTGGTGTGAAACAATGATGAAATTGGCCTTGAGTAAACACAAGATCCCTCAGACAACCTTGAAGATTCATCCCATCCCGACACACCATATGCTCCGTGCACTCTCGCTCTTAATCAGTGGTTTGAAAAAATAATCTCTCTCTCTCTCTCTCTCTCTCTCTCTCTCTCTGCTCTCCTCCTTGCCCCTCATCATTTCTCCTCTTGCCGGGGCACCGATCGGGTCCGCCGAGTGACTCGCCGCGAGAGTTTTCGAATTCGCGCGCTTTTCACGGGCGGAAGCGAAGCGGGTTTGCCAACCTTCCGTGCAGACCGAGAAACCTGCGAGGGAAATTCAAATTTCTCCGAACGTTTCCCCCCGTCCTCCCCATCCCGCTCATTGCGGGATACCTGATCCTAAAAGAAAAAAAAAAGTGCTGAAAGGTCCTTTTTTGTCAACACTGCGACAAAAAATAAATAAAAATGGGTCATAAACGCTGGAATCCATAAAAAAGGATGTTACATCAATATTATGGTAATTTTCTGTTCCGGGAGGAATCGATTTGAAGGAAGTGAAAATCTTCTTTTCTTCTTTTTTTTTTTTCCTTTCCACAATTTCGATCATTTCGGGGCCACAAAAAATTAAAAAATAATTTTTTTTTTTTTTTTAACAAGATCGTGTGAAAAGATCGAATCACATTTATGCTGTACGCGCACGTTCGGTCGCGCTGTCAAGGAAGGCGCAAAACGGGTTACGACCGTCACTCGGCGGCGGCGTTTTCAGGCGCCTTCGCCGGCTGCTGATTCCAGCGGCGTCGGACCGAAAACCGCGGCTGCAGGGGCGCAAACTTGATTTACGCTGGGCTTCGGTCCGGCCGAAGACGGAGCCATAAAAGCCGGATCATGAGGCCACGTAATAAGCAGAACTATTTTAGGTAAGTCGTTCGGGTTCCCGTCTCGTTTTATGGCACTTCACCGGTCGAAGGATAGGCATCGGTCCATTTATGGTTGGATAACATCGATCCAGTCTCCGAGAGTGAAGTGCCAGTCTGGGTTCGGCCTCCGGACCCGTTCCCGCACCGCGAGCCGACGTCTTCGCTCGCCTCGGTCACACGAAAGCACCCCACGGACAAAGGGTGCATTTCGACAAGGCAGGGGTGCCAATTTTATGGAAATAAAATATTTTTTTGTGGCATCAAAGGGTTGATCCTGTAACGTCTGGTGCTGTCTCGTACATGGAAAAGGCCATAAACGTCCGCGGATTGATTTATTCGGGCTTTTAACCCGGGCTCAAGAAAAAAAATTTCAGTTGCGCCAGGTGACCGCATACTCCGATTACGCCACCGGTGACGATCGAGGTACCGTCAGTGCACAACTCGTAAATCACATCCAAATTCCGCAGTTTTTCTCGGGCACCGATTTCGATGTTTCCATCGGAAATCCCTTTTCGGACGCGGAACTGCGGTCGCAATCGAAATGACGAACTGACATCTTGAACTTAACCCAACCTTGAATCGCAATGCCACAGTGAACATGCCGGGGTCGGATCTCCGAGCAGAACGAACACCTCGACGTGGAAGATGGATGGATTGGGGGTACCGGGAGTCGAGCAGGTAATGAAAGGTTACCGTCAGGCTATCGGCGAGACGGCGATGCGGCGGGGAGACCCACTCTGCGATGCCTCCTCCGTCGTGCGGCAAGTATCGAGATGGAAGCCGTCGCACGATCGCGTACGAGGAAGACAACTTTACTCATAAAATGGAGACCCAAAATTGGACAGACGAACAAAGGGAGAAATATGGCGTCTTTCACGTCAAAGATGACATTTATAATACATTATTTATACATTATTGAACTGCAGTGAAAAAGAACAGCCTTCGATGCCTCGAAACGCCGGAAAGGTAACGAGTCCGAGCTCGGGAAATAGCAAGTACCTTTTTTTTTTAACGGAAGGCGCGCGGCGTTTGAAGAAGCGGATCGCGGGGCGGAAGGATTTCGAAAGAAATCTTTATTGGAGGGAACTTCGGTTCTACCCCGAATTGCCTGAACGTAAAAGGTTCGTGCTACTCCTGCGTTCAAAAAGACTGCTGCGAACAGCTGATGGTCTCCATTCAACCTCGACCGGGGGTTGTTTCTCTCCCAAAAAAACCCCAAGGTTCACTGAAGGAGAAGGTCACTTCCTCGTGTTGCAGCAGGTTCCTTTCGTTTACTTTTTTTTTTTTCCTTCAATCGGCAGGTATTTCGGGAATCGGAAGTTGCCTTTATTTCCGCTTCCTCTCCTTTGTTTGCATTTCCTCGTTTTCGATCTCCCCCGCACCTTAAAACTTGAGAGACCGAGGAAAAATCGGTCGACTCGATCCGTCAAGCGCCGGGTGTGCCGGGTTTAGGTAATGAAATGTGAAGGAGGGTCGAACGTGAGAATCGTCCCGAGCTTTTCGGAACGAGGGAAAAAGGTTCATAACTTACCCTTATGCTGGGTCGGAGGCGCCTGCTCGTTCATTTTAGGTTCGTACCCCTGCTTGGGCACCATGTTCTGGCGGGGCCAATATTCGACATCCTTTCCGTGGCCTCCGCATTGCTGGAAAAAAAAACAGAAAGAGAAAAAATTAACATTAAAGTGGGGGAAAATTCGAAGCTTCTAGGAGGCATCGTCGCAGCTTGAAGCTCTATCATACGTGATGCTGGACGGATGAGGGGGAACAGAAGGGGGAGAATGTGTGGAAGGAAAAAACGCCGGGGGTGACTGTACAAAAAAAATCAATAAGGGCTGCTTCGGGGTAGTGGTTCACCGGGAGCGCGGGGGGGAGACCGACATTCGGGACAGGCGGAGGGAGTAGTCATAGATGTAAAGACGTCCGCTGGGAAAAATCATTCAAATTTTAGAGATGGCGCTTTTTTTTCTGTCCCAGCAAGGATTTCATCATTTAGCGAACTTTTTAACTTCAAATGCCCAATTCACATCAACTTTCATGACAATACCAACCAAAAAAAAAATACCATTTCCATTCGTCCTCAACCACCATGATATAACGGAAGTTGCTTTTCATTTATTCATATCGATTCATTCCCAATCCCACTGCCAACGGAAAAGGAAAAAAAATGCAAGATATACACAAGTACAAAATATTCAAGTGTTGCAACTTACGAAAATTAATGAAATAATACACAATATAAATTAATAAACTAACGAAGAATATATAAATTGTATTATGTGTGACATATAAATAAAATAATATAAATTATACAAAAAAAGGATGAAACCAATGAACAAAAACGCATGAATGCGAATTAAGTTGTGCACACAATTTAATTTGGATAAGCTCTAATATAATAAAATAATAACATATTTAATGTATATTGTATATTGCTTATTGAGAATGGTATAATACATGTGCAACAATAGAGATGATTGTTTAGCGTGCATTCATTTGATTCCTATGTAAGTGTATACATAGGACTGTTATTAGTATAAGTACAATAGATTGTAGTAATTTAAGTGTTTATGTACATCTAAAGCATAAATTTTGATTGATGTAATACAAATAATTGATGCAGTAACGCATTTATTTTACATAAATAAATTATTTAAACATAACCAATATATTGCATACAAAAATTTTTTTAATGTAATGCCATAAACTAAATAAAGTGGAAGAAAGTTATGAAATAAAAAATTTATAAGTGATGTGAAAGTTTGAAAAATTTCGACACGATAAAGAAACAAATTTTCTTTAAAAAAACGATATATAATGTTATATCATCACGTCACTGGATGCGATTTCCTATGCGTATATATTTATATAAATTACTTCAAATAATAATTAAATACAAATACATGCATTTTGCATCAATTAAAATAAATAAAATCCAATCTAATACGATTTAATACGCTTAACAGTTGTCTCGTAAACAATTGTACATTAATTGATTTCAGGGTAATAGTTAAGAAGGACATCGAAGAAAATATATATATTACTGTTAAGTATGTAATATTAATATAAACTATGGAATAAAAATGTATATAAATATGATAGGCGGACGTAAAAAATTGTTTTGTACTTTATACCACCAAGTATTTTTACAGAACGAACAAAATATGTATTTTTTTGAAATTTAAGCCTCGTATATTACCACATATCATATAAGCACCTTACGGAATAATAACAGATAAATAATCTGTATATATTACTGTAAATATGATTTGCATTGCATTAATATTGTATTGCATATCAAATAGAATCCTTTATTACACGCAAATTATTTCTCATTTATATAACGCATGGATACTTTCGGATCACGGCATAGAAAGACCGAATAATCAGTGATTTATACATACAAACATACATATAAACTGATATATTGGAATTGAATGAAAAGTATTATCGCATTTTAATATCAAATCCTGAGTGAAGTTTATTTCAAATTTTCATCTACCGGGGATATAACGCACAAATATTTATATTTACATGTATACAAATTAGACATCGCTTAAAATGACGTAATATACATTATTCATTTAATAAAACTTTTTTTTTTCATAATGGTAAAAACTTCGAATGTTATATGAATTCTTAATATTAACCCCGTTTGATTTACTACGATAGCTCTTATTTGAAAGATTGCAGGGTCATCCACGTTTTAATGCTGTGGTGAATTAATGAAAATTAAACATATATATATATATAATAAATTACAAAGTATATAGTGCTATTTTCTAAGATATATACAATTTGACAATAAATAAAAAAGTTTAGGTCACAAGGAGTGAGCATCAACTTCCGCAAACTTCTTTAAACTACCCTCAAACCGTCAGGGCAGAAAGGAAAAAGATTCCCGAAAAATAGAAGAAAAGAAAGGTTTCCATTTCCCATTTTGCCACTCCTACCACATATTCCTTAGCCTCCTACAGTTTGACCCAGTCTATATAAAAAAGGTTACGCGGGTTGAATTTCATCCTCTTTCAACTTCCACTCTTGGATCCTTACACTTTCAATGCACACATTTCTATTAAGAGGCTTATTTCCTCTGATGTTTCATTTAAGAAAAAATCAACATATCTAAAGCGCTCGCATTAGCACGGATTTGGACCGGAGGGTAAAACCCCAGCGGGAGGGCAAGGTACGGAACTTTGGCTTCGGTGAAAATGCAGGCATCGACATTTTCCGGGAGGATCCATTAATTTCACCTCGCCGTTCGTTTGCGCTAACACAGCGCCTTCGCCTTCTTGCACAATGCCAACGTCAGAGTGCCCCCGCAGCGCGAGTCCCTCCCGTCTCAAGACCAATTTCCATCATCCATTGTTCAAACGAGAACCTTCAACAAAGTCAAGGCTGTACAACCCGAGACGACGGAGTACCACAGTTCAATGCGGCTGCGTTCGCCTTCTTCGTCTCGAACCTGCTTCCTCCTCTTCGACACCCCTTAAAAGCGTCATGTTTCGTGGCATGCAACAATACAATTTATCGGGCGAGTCCGGATGGTACGGCGTCGGAATCCGAGGAGCTTGCCCCGCGGGATGCCGAACTGGTAAGGGTTGCGATGCTTAAAGGGATCCGGGAACATATTTTCCTTTAAGCGTTCCGGATCCGAAAATTTTATGCACGGATCTTGGCGGAACGTGATCGGGAAAGAAATTAAGAGGCGCATACGCACATAAACGCATGCATGCGTGCATCTCTTCCTTTTTCCTCAAGATCATTCATCTCCGACAAAAAACTATGTGGGGTAGCTCGAAGAAGAAAAAAAAGTCGTGGAATCAACCTTTGCATTGAATAAGGTTCCACGACGTCTCGCTTATAACGAGCTTACGCTGCGCAGTCCGGGTTATTAATTAGTAGAATTTAAATATTTCCGAATATCATCTTCATATGCAAATGCGTCATGTGTTTAGCTTTTGCTTTTAGTCTTAAGGGTTGATCCTTTGTTCCCCGTGTTTAAAAGGGTGTTTTTTTCTCATAGGCAAAACAATGGGGATGATATCTGGAATAAATATTCAAATGCAATATTTCTGCGGTCTTGTCTAACAAAATACCGCGTTCCTCTTCCTTTCCGTGTGAAGATGTTTAAATCCGCGTAATGCATGCCTCTGCGTGACTGCCTGCAAGTCCGCTGCAGACGATAAGTCCCGATTCCGTCACGCTGGAGTCACTTGCCCGAAAAGAAAGAGAATTTAAGCTGTTGGGATCGGCAAATTCCGTTGGGATTCGTTCCGGTCTGGAACGGATAAGAAGACATCCGGGAGGTCGGTGCCAATGCTGAAGAGCGAGGCGTGCACGTAATTTTTCAATATGCCAAGTTATAATCAACGTTTGCGGTTTTCGGATTTTCTGCACCTCCGTCTCGTCCGCAAGCCAAGCCAGAACCGTTCGTTACTCGAATCTCTCTCGCAACACGACAGCAGTCTTCGCCGGCTTTTTTTATTATAACTTCAGCATCACACGCGACAGTCTGGCTTGGAACGAGTCTCCAGGATTCGAATCCTCTTGCGGGCTTTTCTCCGCTTCCGCGCACATAAAAAAAAAAAAAGAAAAAGAAAAATCATTGGGTGATTCATGCTAAAACTTTCTCGTGCCATCAATTCCTTCGGGTGCATCCTTTTCGCCTCCGATTCATCAAAAAAAAAAAATTTCATTTGACGAACTTTTTCGTCTGCGACGTGTTTCCCGTGCGTGCAAAAAGCACTGCACGTAAAAAACTAACCAGGTTCGGATTCGCTTATTATAAACAGCCACTTTGGAAAATATCAGGTAACATCGCAATCGCTTGGAAAGTATTCCGCCAGAAATACACGGTCATTCGGCAAACAAGCGAATATTAAATTTTTTACGTCCGCCTTGTTAGGCACCGTTTACGGTTTGATTTTTTTTTTTTTTTCCTTCCCCAGACTTGAGCGATTTCGCTCAACACAATTTTCAGCGCTTTTTCGGTAAGTCCCCGCCTGCACCGCTACAGCATCGGAAGGGAGTGTCGTGTCACTTGCCAAGGAATTAGAGTAAAATTCGAAAATAATATATATATCACGAATGGGATCGCGCAAAGGATGACAGCAAAAAAAAAAGGACGAAATCAATCACAATTAACTTATAGTATAAATAAAACCGCAATCGTGTAACATCTCGTGTTACCGGAGCTTGAAATGGAAATCACCTGAAGGTTTTAATTTTTTTTTTTCTTTCGCGGGTCACATTAAACATAATCCCCCGTTGATGACAGTCAGAGGGAAGGGGTTGAAAAACTCGCAAAGGGGTCGATTATTGATCTTTAACAATCAGAAATCGTCGATGATCAATCGATTTATTTAATGAAAACATTACCATTGTGCGAGCCGATTGGAGAAAGAAAAGGCAAGGAAACCCCACTTGAGATCCGGGGGAGAAGGGGGTTGTTTTATTAAGGCACAATGTGCATCTCCACGAATGAAAGAGATACTTATATTAATATTCAATATAATGGGTTCCGTAAGAAAAATAACGCGGGTTTATGATAATCAATTCATCATGGAGACGTTTGCATTAAATAATTAATTCCTTACGTGAAAAATAACTCCCATTATCGACGGGGCGAGAAGGTTCGCATGGCGCGCAGGAAAATTTTTGAAGATTCCGAAAAACCCGCTCCTCTCGACGCCCCTCCTCCCCCCGTGGTGCCCCTCCCCTCCCGATCCTCCGAAAAAGGGAACCAGTGCGAAAAGGATCGGGAGGGGGGGGGAAAGAAAAAAAAGGAGCAATTTCCTTAAGAGCAACTTTCGCCCTTTTCCTTCACGTCTCTCCCCCTCTTTTTTTTATTGTTTCCAAGTTTCCCATCGGCTGGAACTCTGCAGATAATGTCTTCGGGATGCTGGATCCACATCTGCACGTGGAATCTTCCCCACGGATAAGGGGGACGGGGGTTAAGAAAAAGGAAGGTGCGGATTCCTTTGTTTTACGATCGCGCTTTCTGCGTTCCTTTTCCGTTTCACCCTCCCCCCTCCCCCTTCACAAAGATGGAAAAGCCGAAACGTCAACGCGGAGGTGAAATTTCGCATAGAGGGAAAGCCGCCCCGGTATTCGATACAGGGGTAACGGAGGAGGATGGGAACCGCGACGATTCGGATGCGATGCATCAATCAAATCGGTTTTTCCTTTCATTAAGCAACAACTTCAGAGTTTCGGATGGATGAAGACATCGCAGGAATAATGGCTCGCGCATAAATCATCCGCGTAAAAAGAAAATAAAATAAAATAAAATAAAAGGGGAATGATGAGAGATTCAAGAATGGTCCACGCGAAGGGGGTTTGAAAAAAAAAAAAAAAAAGAAAATGTTACCAACTTAACTGCGATGCGCGAAAAAAAAAAAATTCGGATCGGGATTCTTCAAACTTTCGCTTCTTGCTCTTTTCACCGCTTTCAATTTGGAATTTTCGATTTCGCGAGAGCCAAGCGGGACACGGCACCCCCGCACCGATTCCAAAAAAAAACCCGGCACCGAAAAAAAGGTGGATTTTCACTGGCCCGGAAGACCGGGGGGGAAAAAAGGCTTCGCACTTTTCAACGAGGAAAACATCGGATGTAAGCCGCGAAAAGGAAACCGAAAGACTTACGCAGCAAAGAAGCGGTACATTTTTAACGCGCGGCCTCTCAACGAAAGCTCCCGCCTTCCTCACGCGAAATGAGCAAAAATAACGCGGGGAGTCGCCGATGATTTCGCTCGCGCAAAAAACCAATCGGGGCGAACGAGCGATGGAGCTGTGTGACGGCAAACACGTCGCTTGCAAGTGGGAATGTTCGCTTAAAACGCGATGTACGGTGTTGCCAATTTTTCCCATTTTCGGGAGGGGAGACGGGGGTCAGGAAGAAAAAAAGGAAATGCAATCGGGAGCGGAAAAATCTTGGGTTCATTTCGGGGAGGGGCAGAGATGCGGAACACCGGAAAATCTTCGACCGGAAACAATTCCTCCCTCCCTCCCTCCCCCTTCCAATTTTTTTGTTTTTCTTTTTTACGTCTCCGAATTATGCACAAAGGATCGGAATCGCTTCAAACGGAAAAAGTTCGTTGGTGAAACGGTTGCAGCAGAAGACAATGGCGAAACAATCCGTGCTAATTAAAATTCAACGCGTAATATTAACACACAAAAAAAAAAAACGTTTCGAGACTACCCTCATAGAGCGAGATAAAAAAAAATTAGTTCTTTGTCTATATCGACGAAGATCGGGGGTAGAAACGAGAGGAAGCGGAAGATATCCGAATAAATTCGTTGCCCATGGTAACAGGGAGATGAGGCAGATAATGGGCCTCGAATGGGGCACCTCCGCGGTGATTTTTTCCCTTTTTTTTCCCTCCCTGCAAGGCCCGTGTCATCTGCACCCGAAATCGCACTGCGGGGACCGTTTTTCGATATCGGAAAAAAAAGAAAAAAAATAAAAACGGGAGCGCTCGCTCGCCTCCGGCGATGGACCCACCGCTCCCCCCCGGGGAACCGACCCTCTCCCGAATCCGTTATCTATCGCGAATCTGCAGGCACGTATGGGAAACCGCTGGAAAAAAAATGGCACTGAGTGTGCCCTGCGTGACCCCAAAGAAGTGGGGTGGCGGTGGGGAAATTTGGTGCGTCTGAAACGGCATTTTCGGCAACGAGACGAGGACAGGAAAAAAAAAAAAAGGATCCACCATAAGGAACAAAAAGGTTTAGTAAAAAGAAAAAAAAAAAAAACGAGGCCCTAAAAAATCGCATACTTAAACCCAAATCACATAACCATCCCATTTAAATGTTAAAAAAAATAATCCATGCTTAATTTGCCTAATCTTTTATTTTTCAAATTCACATGTTGGCACCTTAGCGGTTTCCCCGATGCTTAGCTTATCCGCTCGTCGCTCCGGAGACGGCTCCGTATGTAAATGCACGGTGGATGACCTTATGGTTGTTTTGTTTGTTTTTTCTATAGGAAAAGGGGTAGTGGCACAGGGGTAGTTTTTTTGTCTTGAGTGAGAGAGGGATTGTCTTTAATGATTCTGGAAGCGTCCCGAACATAATGAGGAGATTATTGAAATTTTTTTTTGTCTATTACTCCAGGGGTTGCCTTCACATGCTTAGCTTGGCCAATTTTTTTCCCAGATCGCTGCAGAGGAGAAAAAAAAACCAGTTACGCAGAAAAAAAAGACAAGACATGAATTTCTAATTAAGAGCATTGTTTATTATAATAAATTCGTAAAAAGTTCGTTAAATGCTTTTTTTTTTTTTTTTTTTTTTGGTGTTCTGCTGCTGGGAATCCGTTACTCGGTTGTGCCTCTCGGGGATTTTTTTTTAAGCTCTCTGGTTAGAGGTCGTCGAGCAGAACTGGTTGCTAATGAAGGAAAGCGTGGAAATGCAGTTTAATGGTCTAAGCGAAAAAAAAAAAAATATGCGCTAAATGTCCGATGGAAAAGAGAAAACTCGGTGCAAACGGCTTCTACGTATTCCTCGTCGATAGATCGAATTTTTGAAAATCGAGAAATATCTATAATGGCAGCAGCAGACAGCGGAATCAGCTCCGAGGGAAGCTAAAATCGAATTTAAAACGCGAGATGAAAACCATTACGAAGTCCGATACATTCGGTTCACGCCCAAAATTTCGAGTCGGAAAAACTTTTCTCCGAGAAAAGGAGGAACGCACCGTCTCTCCCTCCCCGCCCCGGATCACACACGCAAAACCAAGATCTTCGCAGTCTTCGGGGCTTTTGTTTTGTCCCTGACGGCGACGGCGAAACTCCGGAAGGCAAGGCGACGCGGGTTCCATGGCGACATCCCGAAATGTACGAAACCAGGAAAAAAGCGCGATTCATTCCACTGACGACATTTTCGATGTTCTCACAATTAGCATTTCGTTAATGGAAGATTTTCTAACCAGTGGAGAAGAAAGCCCCGAAGTAACACAACAAGTAGCACGGTAATGTTCCCCGCTGTTGGATACACAAAGGGAAGGCTACCCACATGGAATATAAATCACAAATCGCCCGAAACCATTTCACACGTTTCACAACAGCCTCCGAGCCTATGCAAATCAGACTCTGCTTAGACATTCTCAAGTGTTTCCGGATTATCTATGTATTTACACGCAGGATCCTTTTTTATTTTTTTTATTTTTTTTTTTTTCGCTTCCTCTGCCGCGGAACCTTTTCCTCCGAGGATCCGAAAGAAGAAAAGGAGCGGACCGAAAAATAAGTTAAATGCCTTACCTCGACGTTATTCCACATGTAGTGCACAGGATTTTCGTGGCCGGCGTTGTTCATGTGCTCGGCCATGACCGACATCCAGTGAACGAGTCCCTGGGTTGGGTTGCCAGGTGGCCCGTGCGGACCGTGCGGTCCGTGTGGGCCGTGAGGTCCTTTCGGTGATCCCGTGTTACCGTTCTGGTGACTCTGATCCTGGCTCCAAACGTATGCGGCTTTCTGAAAACAAGGCATTCGATTCAATACCTCCCAGATACGTCGAATTCCGAGGATCTGTCTCCGTCATCGGTGTACCTCGCTCAGGGACGCGGGAGGCCCGGAGTGCTCGGGATTATAATTAGAATACAACAAATTACGCGGGAACACAGGCACTGAACTACTAAAAGTGTTTTTCTCCTCGGGATCGCCTCCATTCTTGCTGAAGACGGCCCTTTCCAGAAGGTTCTTGTAGAAATCGCTCGGCAACACGAAATTCTGCTTTATTTCCGGTTTCCCCTCTCCCACGCTATCTTTAGCTTCCTCTTCGTTCACTTCTTTCGCGTCCTTTCTATCGTTTTTCCTCTCCGAATCGCCGGCACTGTTCTCGAGGGCGGCGGCAGCCATTCTTCACGTGCGGCTGTACGGGGACGGATGAGCACGCTTAAATGTCATTATCGTTTGCTGACGGAGAAAGAGACTTTTTTTTTTCTTTTCAATATCGGGAAGTTCCGCGGCTGCCGGGACTCCTCATCGTGGCAACAACCGCCGTCTAAGTGGATGCTTTCCTTCTGCTCCCCACACAGTAAATCTGTCAGAAACATCCCCTTACCAACCCCTGGGAATAAATTAAGCCAGATGGGGGAAAATCGAAAAAAAAAAAAATCATAAATTCGAAATCGTTTTTTTCTATACGGTGTGCACCGACGTGGGAAGCAGAATTGCAACCCGAGAAAATTTAGCGGACCGCGATTGATCGAACAGCGCGGGACTTCACTCCTAATGCTCCACGGTCCGATAAGGAATTTTAATTTTTCCACCACCCCCTTGCAGACTGCGAGCGATGTAACCGCGGGTCGACTCGAAGGGCCCAAAGACCGAAATCATCCGTCAGCGATGTTCAAGCCTTCGGAATGTCACGAATACGAAATGCCATATCTAAAAAATAAGTCAGCGGGAAAGGCTTTTTTGATTCATGGCGAAAAAACCCAAACGGGTTACCTCATAAACGGCACTCACTCTACCGGAATAATCCCACCGCGTAGAAATTTTTCGCTGCATAGCTATAAAATTCGTTCCGACGAGCCTTAAAAAGGGCTACTACAGACATGTTCACTGAACTGTGCCAAAAAGGAAAGGAACATCAAACAATTTTTGAACAGATTACTTTAAAATAAAATTTTTTTCCGCCGCTAGTCGCGGCGGATCACTCGAAAAAAGCGCCGAAACCTCCGCTTAAAGCGAGATCCGAAATGCGCATTAAATCGACGTTTCACGTAAGGCATTCGATGGAAGAAAGCTTTTAAGTCAGGCTCGTGCGAGGATTCGTTCGCCGGTTAACAAAGGACAAAGTGGACCGACACGTTTGGCTCTCCGCAACGTGGCAATCACGATCTCGCCTTATAACCGAACAATTTATCATTTCACGTAAGGAAATTGCAACCGGATATCTTGCCGAACCTTCGACGGCGAGGCGTGACCCGGAGACCGACAGACGCGGTTGACAATCGCTTTCGATTTTGAGATTCCTTCCGGTAGGACGATGGAGCGGGGACAGAACATCGATGGCGAGTCGGATGATATCGCACGTCATTTCCGTCGATCGGTAGACGATCTGGACCGAACCGGCAACCCGCAGCCCCGGGCCTCCCCGCGGCGGAAGCCCTTCCCTTTTCGAGAGAAAGACAGCAAGCGGTCGGCCACAGGAACGCAGTGCCAGAAAAACGGATGGGAAAGAAAAGGCCATTTTCATAAGGCATTCGTTCGACGAATAACAAATAATTTCGGGCAATTAATTCCAAAACGAGATTTTCACTTGGCTGATGGCTATTTCAGGTCGAAGTAATTACCGGCAAGGTAAATTTAAACAGTTATTGATTATCCTAATGGAAAAAACTCACAGAAAAAGGCAGGGGAAAAGAGGCGAAAACGGGAGGGCCCTTCGGGGGGAGGAGCTAAATTGAAACCCCCCCCGCTCCAGCCCACTCGCGGCATTTGGGAAAAAAAAGTGAAATTTCGCCATCGACCCAACTCTTTAACCGCTCCATAAAGCATTTAACATCGTGCCATAATGTCACCGGAGTGGTAATCCTTAAGTATCGGCCGAAGCATTCCCGCACCGTAAGTGCGCCTTTTACGGCGGTGCATTATTCGACGTTTCGATTGTGAAAATCGGCCGCAGCACGAGTAGTCAATCCGCCCCGCAGCGCGTTCGCTGCCGATCCTTCGCAGCGCTCGCATGCAAATCCGACACCCTGAATGAGAAGTCCCGAATCAGAGATTCGAACCGGGAAGGGGTTCGATGCTCCGGCGTAATTTCGCCGGTTAAATGCGCGCATTTTAAACGGTGAATCGGGAGCAGCGGCGGTTGTTGATTCCCCCCAAAACAAGATCGTAAATAAGTGCGTTACTGGTTCCTGTTATGGTTAAGGGGCCAGGCGGAGGGATTTTCCCGACGCGCGTCTTCCGTGCCCGTGCCCGTGCCCCGAATTTTCATTTTTCCGAAGGCGGCCGCCGATAAGTTGTCCCCATCGTACGCGTAATTAGCGCCGCGCAGCGTTCAAAACCCGAACTAAATTATGTTAATTATCATCGTTAAATTATTCTAAATGCCGAGCGCGCGCGACACTCAAAACGCGGTGCGATGCAAAAAACAGACGGGTGAATCCGCCGGGCACATACCGGGCATCGCACACGCACCAGCGACGATTTCCGACGCACACACGCACACACGCTCACACGCGCTTTTTCCCCAGGAAAAAAAGGGCGAAAAAATAAAATAAAAATAAAGAAAAAAAAAAAAGAAATTCGTCCATTCGGGAAACGAACTCCGCGAGATATCTTGGAAAACTGGAGAGGAGGAGGAAAGAAGAGAGAGAGAAAGAGGGAGGGAGAGAAAGAGAGAGAAAACTTAGAAAATAGTGGACAAGTTAGGAAAAAAAAAAGGGGGAGGAAAACCTAAGAAAACGTGTTTCTGTATAGGGATAAAATAAATGTGACCTACTTTCCCCAGACACACATACACACACACTCACACACACACACACACACACACACACACATACACACAAAAAAAAAAGAAAGAAAGAAAAAAAAATCTTTAAGGAAAAAAGGAGAAAAGAAAAAGGAAAATAGTGCACCGCAAGAAAAACGGCGAAAAAAAAAATATATTGAAAATTTTCTCAAAGGAAAAAAGGAAAATTGCGTGGGATCCACGGGAGACTCCATTCAGGATAGACCGGTCTACATGTTAAGTTTTAAGGTCATATACGACAAAAAATATGTAGGTGAAGAAAAATTTCCAGCGAAGCGAATTCGCCCCCCATTCGAAAGCTAAGCACCGGTGAGCGAGGAAACGGAGAAAAAGGGATGCAATTCCACTTTTTTTTTTTATCCTCTTCGGTAACTTTTTTTTCCTAAAGCCATAAAAATTTTATATATATATTTCCACATACGAGGTATCGGGGAGTTGGAAGGGTTTACTTTGTTTTTAAGCAAAAACTTCCGTTTTCCACCGCCCCCCCGAACTTTTACCCCCTCTCCCCTTCCGCTTTCAATACGTGGGGAAACAATGGGCTTTCGATTTTTTCGCGGCGCGAAAAAATCGGGGAGGGGTAGGAGAGGGGGAGAGAGAAGAGAAATTCCCATAAATTATCCGCGGAGCAGACGGAAATGACGTAGTTTCCAGGTCGGAAAACGAATCGTCAATCCCCGAAGCGCGCGATTTCTAACGGAGTGCTCGAGCTTTACGAACGAGGCGCTTTCTCCCCCAGCGCCCCCTTCTCGCGAGTTTTGACGCCGCACGACCCGCTCTCATCCCCCCCCCTCCTCTCCGTACGTGGCGATACTGAAAATTTCGGACTGTCGCAAGAGAAACAACCGGAAAAGTCCAGCGTTTTTTTTTTTTTTCGACGGAGACGAGCCCCTTTCTCTGCCGGGGATAGGGTGAATTTCGATCGCTTCCCCGCAGCCTTCTTTCTTCTTTTTTGTAGAGACGCAAAATAGGAAAACGAGCGTTTTCGAATCGATTCGCGTAAGAATCCCCAAGCCCCGAGCCCCTCCCCCCACGCGGAAGAACCGCCGTGGCTCGTTGCATCCGAAGGATTCCGTCCCAAATTCCCCGGAAGCCTCAGACCGAGTCAAGCGAACCGGATTGAGTCTCGCGCGCGACATCTTCACGAATTCGACAGAACTAAAAAAAAAAAAAAATTGGAATCCCGACTCGCGCGCCATCTATCGGGGGGAAACACAAACCGTCCGCTCGTTTTTCGGGGTTCTAGCATCCCGTAATCGACCGCCCTCTGACTAAATTCAAAATGGCGGGAACTATTGGCTCGCTTTTGAAATTCGATTGTCTCGGCGGGAAATTGGGCAAAGTTTTCCGCGGAGCGAAAACGCGGTTCGAATTTTTTCCCATTTTCTTTTTCGTTTCGTTCCATTCTTTTTTTTTTCTTCTATTTTAAAAAGCACTGATGTGAGCGGTAAAATCGAGCGTCTTTTGTGGCAGCATTCAGATGAATGAAGTATGTTGCACGGTGATATGATAAGGCAAGAGGCTTTATTAGACACATAAAAAAAAAATACAAAATACTAAATAAATAAATAAATGACAGTCTGATAAGCGGACCTTGTTCAACAACTTCCACGGGATGAATTAGCTCCGTAAATGTGAAGGGGAGAGAATAGGAAACGAGAAACTCGTGCCTTTCCCCGCCACTGCACTTGCTTCCCCTGGCACGTCAGAAAAACATCGAAGAATCCGGGAAAACGATTATTGCAGAAGAGGAGAGAAATGAAAAGGTTGGTAATTAATGTGAGAAAAATCAAAGGTGCGGATAATAGACGAAGGGAACCGGTCCGTGGAAAAAGCGGAGAAAAAAATCGGAAAGGTTTTTCCGCGCCCGCAGAAATTACCCCCGGACAAATGTGAAAAATTCGTTAATCGAATCCCGAATTCGCATCTCCGTACCGGAAAAAATGTGTCTTGAAAAATTTTTATTTACGCCTTTAAAAATGCACCGCGAACGGTCAACCTTATGACCCCCGCCAAGCCTAATTTCTTCCCAGGGTCTTCGATCTCTGATGCAACGTAATCGAAAAAACGGTATCATTTCCTCCGCTGTTGCAACCGACGTTCGGCGCGCGCGAACCTGCCACGTCCAAGGGGCGCGCTGTCTAAGGTTCGGGCCACGGCAAAAACGACGGCCCTTTCGGCGGGGGAGTCAGGCAAAAGGGAGAGGCTGCCGCGAGGAAAGTCCCGAAAGCGCGGTTTGAGAATTTTCGGGGGAGAAAGGGGGAAGGGAAAAAAAAGGACATTTCCGGTGAACGAGGACTTTCCAAACGCCGCCGGGAGAAGGTGAAAAAGGGGAAAATGCAAGGGAAAAAAAAAGCGGGAAAATCACGGGTAATAATCAAATTTAATTTGTCATACTAAAATCTCGTAAAAAAGCTTTTAATTGTTCGATCATTTATCATAATAGCTCGGCGGAAAACGGGGCCTCAAAGGAAGAAGAACCGGATTTTCTTTCCGTTTTTTTTTTTTTTTTTTTTATTATTATTGCGGGCATAACGTAAAGTACCGAAAAGAGTAGGAAAATAAAAAAACGCAGTTACCAAAATGCCACACATGATCCTGAACTTTGATATCGGGGGCCTACGTCAAGATAAAGACTCAAACATGGCGAGGTTTAAGAACGGGGAAAAAAGGAAAAAAAAAAAAAGAAAAATTCGAGCGGAGAAGCATCCGCGGATGAATCTGCTTACCCCGAGTGATCCGTCTGCGCTCGTCTCGCCCTTATAACCGAGTCGTCGATCCCTTCTTATGCGGTGCGACCCAGAGTCGACGGAGCGAAACCGGTTCCCATCACTCTACCGCGCTGATTCGCGTAGGAGAAGAAAAAAAAAAAGAAGAAATCTCGAACGAATCGTCCGCCATCAGCGATCACTGATCACTGATCGCCGATCACTGATCACCGATCAGCGCTTTTCAGAATCAATGAACTCAACCGCTTTTTATCAACGAACAGTTCACGAAAAAGTTCAAGCCATTTCCATGTGTCATGGCGGATAAGAGAACGCTGTGTGTAATTTTCTTTCTTTTATTTTTTTCTTCTTTCTTTTCTTTTTCCTCCTTCGGATAATGTTAATTTCGGACGGGGAGGTTTTTTTTTTCGGGGGATGCGGAGCGGGTTATTTCGAAACCGGTTAACGCCGATGTGCCCCCCCCGCCCTTTCGCGTTATAAACCGCCCCCGTCGGAAAAAACTTCCCGCCCCTTGTGTCATCTTCCTTCACCGAGAACCATCACTTATAAGCGAACAAGACTCTTAATGTCCCGACAATAAAACGCAGATTTCGCGGTGTAATGTTTCCTCACATCGCTTGTCGGGAGAGTAAAATTTGGATTTACTTTTCCCTTTTTTATTTTACCCCCTCTCCCTTCAAGCCATTTCCGTCCTCACCCTTTTAAATCATCCCTTAAATCGGATGCGTCTTTTTTTCCTTCTCCTTGCCAAAAGGACAGAGGCCCGGTACTTTCTATAACCGCAATCGTCTTTCCGTTTCATATCACGTCCTTTCGCTCCTCTCACTCGCCCGCAAATACGAACTTTCCAGCAGCGTTTCCCCCTGGAGAAGTCGATGAACGGGATGAGGGGATGAACCAGTCAAATAACACATGGCCGTACGTGAGGTTGCGTGAATATAAATAATGCGCACTGTAGTAACCGGAGTAGACGTCCTCGAGTGGATAAATAATTTAAGGGGAGATGACAACTTTCAAAACCGCATATAAATCTAAAAACTTCGCATGTAAGAAATAATTTACCTCGCGCATCGGATTAAAAGTATTCGTTCCCCTAGTCGGAAGCCTTCTCGTTCGTTTGCCGTGTCCGTTGACGGCGGATGATGAAACCGCAATCGAAACCCGGGAAAAGGTTCGCGCCGGTTATAACGCAACTTAATTCAATGTGACGGATAAGAGAAAGGCTTCGTACTGGATGCAAGTCTTCGTTGAAAGTGAGGCCTTTCTACATTGTTCGCCGGAAGATTTTGGAGGGGGGGGGGGGGAGGGAAAGAGAAGGAGGAAAAAACCTTAAAAGCCAAATAAAAATTAACCGAGGTCGGCTACCTTACAATTGTAAATTAATGTGATGTTGGGAGCCAGAAATTGCGGTTATTGTGATATAACTTAAATTACTAAATTATAACCGGGCCTTATTTACGCACTCTAATGGGAGCCATACAATTTCTATGTTATATCAGAAATTATACTAAACCGGTAACAAATTTTTACGACATTCTGAAAGGGATCTAACATTTTCAGCATTATATCCGAAATTATGCTTCCATTTATCCGTGTTTTAGTCGCGAGATCGGACAAATTCCAAGCTGCCCGCCTGGTTTAAAGGTAGTCTGAATTTCTTTTCGACATATCACAACATTCGCGCTTCACGCGATTTTACCCATTTCTCAGCGGCTGTGTCGGTAGCTGCTGTGAAAGACGTGCTTTATATCCGAATGCAGCCGAAAAATTTTCACGTTACGCTCGACGCGATCCCGGCAGCTCTTTGTTAAACTGCCTGCGAGGATAACGCTTGAAAATAGCACAAGTTCTTGTATCAAATATCGAACAGCAGAAGGTCGAACCCGAAAAGCAGGCTCAAAGGAGAGCATTCGCACTTCTTCTGGAGGAGCTGAGCGGTGGACTCGGGATTTTAACGCTGTGGAACGAGCCAATAAGATTTTTTCCGCGACCGAACGGAAAATGAAAATACATGCTCCGACAGCGCGAGATTAAGGTTCGCGGTTCCTCGGAAATCTGTATCGCGAAGCGATTATCGGGATTCCGACACCGAGAATGGTTTTAGCGAAAGCTTCGAGTTTTTCTTTTTTTAAATTTGGAATCGGAAAAATATGTCGAAATCCCGCCGAGAACACAACGACGGGGTGTGGCAGAAAAGGGAGGAAAGGAGAAATCGAAGGCGAAAGCCGCTGACCAATCAGAATCGTTTGCAATTCCGAGTAAAAGAGAGGCGATTCCGAGAGAGGATGGGAGTATGCAAAAAAAAATGCAAACTCCGACCAGCGGACCAACTGCGTTGCGCGGTTCGATTTTGCACGTACCTGACCACGCCTACTCCAACCGGGATTGTTTCTCAAGGTCGATAATTCACGGTTTTTCGATTACCGCGGCTCCTCCCGTGTTTTTCCGGGGCCTTTTCCCGGTTTTTTCGTCGATCCCAGAAACGAATGCGAAACAACGGCTCCAATCGTCCGTCGATTCGAGTTTATGCCATCATCGTTCGATTATCGGAGTTCCGAAAGCTATCTCGCGGTTTTTTGCTCTTACATTTCGCAGTGTAGCGAAATGTCGGGTTATCGTCGCGGTGCCCTAAGATGCGCACCGGTAGACGAGCCCGAAGAAGGCCTCGCTTGACGCTCGCGTAAGTGTGCCCGAGAGGACAATATTTCGGCGACACCATGTGCCGTTAATATCATCCGCTGTTAGATGATGTTAAGCTCCGAATACTTACGACGACAGCAAATTAAAAACCTGTTAATGCCAATATACTTCGAGATGTTTTCCATCTCCCTTACCCCGAAAACCATCAACGGCCACCTTTGTCCCTTTTGCTAGATAATGTATCCACTGTTGCAATTTTTACCTCATATGCTTAACGTACCTATTGCCATAATTTAAATGTAGTATAATTCTCCAAACATTTATGTCCGATTTTCATTGTCAATATTAACTAGTCAATTAAACTTAAGAAAAGATGAACCCATTGAAATTCATTCCGAGTAACTTTCCGAAAGCTGAAGACTGTACAAAAATAAAAGTAAATCAAATGGAAAAACATGATAGGGCCTCAAAAGAGGAGAACCTATTTACAGGGTTGAGCACCACTCTAAACGGCCGAAATCACGGTTTTTTGTTTAAATACATTTTAACGAGATTCACTTTAAATTAAACTATAGATGCGTGCAACATACGTAAAAATTTTCAAGATCGGCCAGAAAACACGGCCTCAAGGGAAAGGATTGAGAGAGTGATGGCTTTAATCGGATGCAGAAAAGTAGAAGATGAAAACCGGAAGTTTATGCTTTTTAATGCCATCGGAATAAATAAAGGCGTCAAATTTACATGAATGGAAACGACAGAAGCGAGTTGGTCGCGTCACTAGAGGAGAAATACGGTCCATTTCTGAAGCTTAACGTGATATTTCGAATGGGTTTCGCTCCCGCTGCGAACGGATCAATTAACGTATGCTTGAAATCATGCAGCCCCCTTGAATCAGGTTTACGCCGTGAGATGAAGTTAATGAAGACGACCGCCATAGGTCACGTCAAAAATTTCCGAAAGTGGACGTAAAATAAAGGCGACTGTCGAAGGCATGAGGATAGCAGGAGCAACAAGGTCTAACCGTGAGAGGAAATCGTGTGAAAATTATTCATAAAGAAGGTTAAAAGTTGGTCAGACACGAAAAGGCCAATGAAAGCATGCAAATGAGGTTAATCGAACCATATGGAGAATCTAAGGGGATAAGATTTGACTCGTGACACGACATCTTGTCCTCTGATTTGAGAGCCTAACTCACTTTTTTCCATTCCCTTAACCCATCTGCTCTAAATTTCAACTACAATCAAGGTAGACGGGCTGCGCATTTTAGAAAAGACAAGCAAACTTGCGGGTTACATCGCGGTTGGCTTTAAACATCGTGACACGTTCGACAGCAGCGGACATGCAGCAGCATTTCACGAATCTTGCGTTTAAACGGCTCGACGATTTGATCTTTCCATCTTCCCTCGAGGTTCGCTTTTCGGTCCGGCAATTGCAGCCTTTTCTCCGATTTTCAATACTTTCACTCTAAGAACAATGCCAAAATCAAATTTTCTAATTTGCTGGAACTTCTCGCTAATAATTTAATCGGCCAATGATTGCGGAAACGAAAGTCAGCGATGCCGAAAGGAAAGTTAGCGTAAAACGTTTTCGCTTGCGGACTCGAAGACGCCAGAAAACTGCTGTGTCGAAATATTCGATATATTGAAAAATTCGATATCGATTGATGTAAAAAAATTTTTTATTTCAAATACATGTTATTTACCAATATAGTTAAAACATTAGACTTGGGCCATGTGGACATAGGAAACAATTTACAAGATCTAATGAAAAATTTTATAGATAATTGCGCCGCAGCACCTCCGCCATCCACACCTTCCCGAAGGCCGAAAAGGACGCTGCCGCGAGTGGGAGCCCAAAACCTCCGAAAAGACAGGGTGATGGACATACTCAATCCAATGCATTCCATGCATGTGGAAAGGCTGCCAAACATCGCAAGTAATCGCTGCAATTCATCTGGCTCCAGCATTCCCAGATAGATTTAGCCCGTTGAGTTTTCCTCACGACGTGCAACCCAATCTCGGGTTATATAACCTCCCCGAAAACCATCAACAAAACTCGCCCTTTGCCTTTTATAAAAGCCTTTGTGCGGGCCTTGGGAGTCTGCAAAACCCGGCGTAATTAAAGAAAATTTCTTTTTTTGTTCCTCTCTCTCGAAAACCGGTCGGATGCAGCACTGAAAGTCAAGGAAATAAAAAAAAAAACCCAAAGGGCCCCAAATAACGACGGTAGCTTCCTTAACACTCGGCTATACAACATGTAATTAGAAATAACATATATCATTGGTAGTGATCGTGGAGCGAAGTCCGCGGCACATTTTTATGTAAATATTACACTGTTGTGACTTGATATAAAAATATATTGCCTTGATCCGTAAGCAGGTGTTATTAATACCGAGAAGGCATTTTACAAATCTGGGAAGCATCATTAATCAGCAGTAGACCACATAGTTAAGGAAGTCGGGTGTCCTTTGCTCCTGAGGATTTATTTCTTCTGCTCCGCGGAAAGAGAGCCGCCCACTTTGGTACAAGGAGCCTCGTTGGGCATGAGAAACCGACTGGTACTCAAAACGTTCTCCTTCCCACGAGTCATTAACAACCTAAATGGAAGCTATTGTCCGATACGTCTACATCTCATTAATCCCGACCGGTGTGCGTTTAACTGAAAGGCTTCAACTTGTAGCCGATTTCGGCCCGATTAGGTGTCGATCCGATGGCGATGGTTGCCCGCTAATGGGAGATGTCCCTCAACAAAAGCGGTAACATTCACGGGCGATTCAAAGTATTGACGAGAAGGGGAGCGCTGGAGCCTCGATATCTGCCGGAAAGGAACCGCAAGGGAATGCAAGCAAGTCAATAGTACTTGCATGCTCTGTCGGTGTCTCTGTTGGTGAGGAAAATCCTTTTCACCAGTTTTGCTGAAGAAATTGTGACGGCCTCGGCTCGTAAACATGCAACTTCTCGAACGCAATCTAAATGTTGATGCAAGTGGCATGGGTTCGCTAAGCAAATTCGGTTGTTACTTAACTCCGGATGTAATCCAAATTACCGCCGGGCCCAAGTTCGGCAATATACCTCAGCCCCGCTTAAAAACGTTCTGAAGCTTCAACATGTGCCAAGTATCACGAAAAAAATTATCTTAACTCCAATCGTAAATAATTTCGGTTATAACTTCATTCTTATAGAATACTTTAATTATGTATTAATCACCAGTCGTTTATAATACAGCAGGTAGATTTAATTCACACCAGTTTATAACTCAAGGAGCAGCAACAATAAACATTTATCTTATAACCGAAATTGATTATTTCTGTACCTCTTTCTACAATAATTAATTTCAGATTTTTCTTATCGAGTTTTCTTTTATTATAAAAGTATGTAATGTATTATTCAGAATTTCACAATACATATCCGATGGACGGGGTATTTTGCGTGACGTGCTTTTATATTATAAAGATTTAAAATTGTTGCATATTGTATAAGTTACTCAAGCCTTTAACTGGTTAATTAATAGATAAAATTAATATTTACCAAAATAAAAATAGGACAAAAGAAAGCATACATATACGTGTGTTTCAATAACCAGAAAACAGAATTGTTCCTCAGTATAAATATCGTTATCTGTGAGATGCAAATACGGGAAAATGAAGTTTGTGTCAGGTGAGATCTGTGAGCAACGGCAGGAGCTAGAATGTAAAAGCTGTTAATGATCTGAGGAAAATTAACTTAGTTATATACATGTACAAAGTGTAAGTGCGCATACAGAGCCGAGCTGCATTTCCTTCGTGTAAGACAAAGAAGTGGCGGTTTCTTATTGCAAGTCGAGCGTCGAAATATCCGCTTCGAATGCGGGGATGACACGAGGATCGTGAGCCCAATTTTTCATCCCGGTATCACGCCCCCTGACTGCCAGGCGTCTGCCCGAAACGACCAGAACCAGTCCGGTTAAATCGGACCGAAAAAAATTAATAAGCAGCGAGATAAGATAGCAGATAGACGTAGTTTACTGAATAATTACGAGGCACACGATATCGGCACGGAAGCCGCCCAAAGCGAAGAAAAGATCACAACGGCGGGCACAGTTGTCGTCTGCATCGTGCGACATCCTCTTCTGGGACCTCCCCCCTTCGGTCGAGGCTCCCGAGGGATGAACCGATTCGGCTTCCTTTGTTCGACCACCCCGCAACCGTCTCCCGCGTCGGTGACTGCCGGGAAATCATCCCTTATTCCGTCGCCCATCCGAGTCGGTGGCGAAGAATTCCACTGGCGGCCTCCTTTTGCGCTCCTTGGACGTCTCTCCTCCATGATCCGGTGTGGAAGAAACGAATATTTGATGCTATTTGCATCACACCTGATTGAACTTTCTCATTATATAGCTACGTTTTGCCGAATCATTTTCCTCCTTTTCTCTCTTCTTCTTCTTCCTCTTCCTTTTCTTTTCTGCCTCAAAATCTCCGCACCGTTCGTCGGAAAGAGAGGAAACGCTGCGACATCAGCGAAGCACGATGAAGCCGCGCGGTCGCTCGTTACACTTCCCAATGCGACGGTGTAACGTCGCATCGCGACGACATGACTTCCTCCCGGTCCCCGTTCTTCCGTGCCATCCTGTATGCAGGTCTTTTATATCCGGATAAATTATCCGTCAACCCACACGTTCCTTATCCGATCTCCTTTACAACGCTCGGGCAAGACAACCCACGAAGCCCATCATTAAGAGAAAACTCCCACCATGCTCATTAGTCCCGTGCACGAAACTTGTGGCGATCATGCCACATGAAAGTTTCCTCTCCTTTGCCTTTCACAAACTCTAATTTATTCGCATTTGGATCAATTAAATATTGTTTCCTACCAATTCCGCCGGTTGTGGACCTACTGCAAGTCATGCAAATTGCGTTTGACTTATTTCCAACAACAAACACAACCCAGCCATCTTTTCAAGTCATTTAAATCCCGATCTAACTTGAGTGGCAATCGCCCGCAAGGATGTTATAAAGCTGTTATGGTAGGAACCGTGTCACGAAAATTGGTTCCCAGTACGGGGGCCGCCCGTACCGAAAGTCCTTTACGCAATCTTTAACGCAAATAGCGCAGTTTTCGTCTGACCGAAAATGCGAAACTTAAGCAACGGACCTGCAAAATGGGTTCCGGCAGCCTGAAAAGACATGGAACAGGTATTTTTCGCCGTTCATGTCTGCTACGACCAAAATGCGAATTTTCCGAGTTTTCGGGGACGAAGAAAGCGATGTAATAACATGGTAGCGTCACTTCCGAGCTGCGCCAATTGGTCGGAAAATATTTCGACTTTGTGCATAAATATAAATGGTTACACGAGCGTAAAGTTAGCTTTAAAAGGGAGAGTTACGAAATGAAAAGATGTAAAAGATTTTGGGCGAACGTCTGGAAGAAGAAAGATCCGGTGCAGGCATTAATGGGTCTAGAAGCAACTCGAGCATGGATGTTTAAGATCTTCCGTAACCTTTAAAAGTTACGGTTCATGACACAGGGAGGAGCATAAGAGGCAGAATAGGTAATCGAGAAGACTTGCCTACTAACTGTGTTCGGGGCCACTGCCGTACCCGGACTGACACAAATATACCCCTTTTCACCATCGAAAAGTGATAAAAATCTATCGCATAAACAGGGTGGAGGCTGCAACCCCGCTGGGTAAACACGCAGCATGCTGGGGCGCACTCTTCACCCCAGATCACCATTTTAAGAAACGTAAACCATTTCATTTCTTTGTTTATCAGACCTGTTCAAACCACACATTTTTTTTCAAATTACGAATTTAGGGGATAATAAACATCTTCTGTATAAATCACAATAGGAATGGGCAAGGAACCTGAATTTAACGACAAGAAAAAGTCATCATCGAGTATTTTATTGGAAGTAACGACTCAAATAATTCGCTCTTGAAAATTAAAAATAATTAAATCATAAAAAATGTGTATATGTTATTTATTCGCTCCAAATAAAATTAATACAATTTTTAATACTGAAAAATCACATCGATTCCATTTAAAAAAAAAAATTATGTGATACGAGAAAAGAACAATTTCTTAACTATTTTAATTGGACAAGCGGAGGATGGATTTTTATAAAAGCCAGCATTAATAAGCCGTTATCAATATTAAAGTAAAAAAAGGAATATGTATATACGGGACCCATTACAGCGCAAAAGAATAAAAGTCGACTATTATCCGATTTGAGCCGGTTATAAGGACGCTTGCCAGAGCGTGGGACAAAGCTCGCGCATTTGTTTTCTTTCGTTTTTAATCTTTATCCAATCAAATAAATTTCACTCCGCCAATTAATCGAGTGTAATATTTTAATGATCGAAGGGTTCGATATATCGAGCGATAATCGACGTCTTTTTCCGGCTTTATTAGGAGGAACAGGACTGGCTGCCATTTTCGAAAATGTCGCTTTTCGGGGCAGATACAACTCATCCAGTTACGCAAGCCTCTCGAGGAGAGATAATTAAGATAAAAAAAGTTAAAGTTAATAAGGAATAAATGAAGATCAGGTTCTCGCTGAATATTAATCATGAAACATTCCATTTAAAAAAAAAAAAAAAAAAAAAAAAAAAAAAAAAAAAAAAAAAAGCGGTTTGCCTTTATTTTTATAGCAACCGAATGTTAACAGTGTAATATACATTTTTTTTTAATTTCCTTTTTACGACAATATGACAATGGATAGAGATGCTGTCGATGACATTATAACTGTGTCTGATACTGTGTGAAAGGGGAGAGAAAAATACGAAAACGCCAGCAATAATTTTAATTTTCCGTTATTGCAAATTTAACGATTTGCCGTGGGAATAGACGATTGTAGTTAAACGCCCAGACGATAGGCGTCTCCGATGTTTGTTTACATTTCTCTTTCCCCACCTTTCCCTTTACAACGTTAAAGAGAAAATGCCAAATTATGTCGGGAGGTTTTTCTTTTGCAAATTCCGGACGTTTTCCCTTCCCCCCCAAAAAAAAGGTGGAAAATTACACGAATCCTGTCGGTACAAACCGTGAACGGGACGTGCGCGGCCTGTCAAACTCGAAGACAATGCACATAAACAACGGCAAAGCAATTGGCCGTGGATTCGGCTGTCGATTAAACTGCAAAGTTTTAATAAAATTAAAATTATAAAACTTATCGAATAATTATGAAATACCGCGAATACTATATATACCATTAGGAATGCCATATCACTTGCCGAAAAAAAGACGTGCTAAATCCCAAGTATTGATGTCTTGCCCATTCTTTGGGGATTACATGTAATCGGCACAATTAGATGTATGAGGTACTACTCATATAATACTATGAACGATATTTTAATATATTAGAATTGAAGTTACATATAAAAATCATTCATTTTTTGACAAAGCCGGGAAGAAATGCCGTCAGTGAGAGTGAAAAATGGAAAAAATTTTCGAAAAGTCAGAATGTGAATGAGGGAAAATTTTAATATGCGCATCAAAGCCTTTATTTGTAATCTATATTAAGATCTTCTGTTAAATATTCTCAAAAAAAACTCAACTAATGACAACTATCGTCAATTGTCAGATTATTATAATAAGTTCTTGCAATTAATTATTTTTTGTTATCTAACATTGAACATGTTTCACTCGTTTTACTTTACAATTAAGTTTTTCATACTTTGCAAGTATTAATTATTAAAATAGCGCAGATGATATTATTTTTAGCATTACGATCTAAATAAAAATAAAAAATTATTTTCAACGGAATTACATATGCGAAAGTGGAGACTTATATATATACATTTAAGATCGCTTATGCTTTCAAAATCTAATTTTACAGTACATGAATGATTAACACGAAGAAGAATAAAATATATTTCAGATGTACATAAAATGCAGTTTAACTGCATCATATGTGTATATATGTGTATATATATATATCGAAAAAAATTTTTAGCACTAAAATTCTCAAATGTTCGTAAATTCGGTTTAATATGAATAAAAATTAAATAAAATGATTAAATTATAGGTATTAGACAAATTTATTTTCTGCGTTTTCGTTAATTTTTGCGGGCTACAAATTCATATTCTAATTAAAGGAAATGAATATTGGACATGAAGTATAAATATCTGTTTTGAATAATTTAAGATGCTCGGAACGAATGACGGCGTTTGATGTTTTGCACCCGGAGGGATCCATTTGCCACGTTTCATTACAAACGCCTTCACCGATGATTAACAAGATTTTTGCTCCTAAATTCGATTTTCATTTAAAATTAATTTTCCAGTTTTCCCGTTTACGCAGCTACCTTAAAGCTAAGCATTGATTGTGAGGAACGAGGGGAAACCTCATACGAAAATTAGGTATTTAATCAGGTATTGAACTCGAATGCGCAACAGGTCAAAAGTTTACGAACCGAATCCAGGACAATGCAACCTTTTCCTTTTTTTCCACTAAAAAGGGTTGAAGAGGTCACCATTAGAGAGACAAATAATAATTATATCAATGGATGTTTCGAAAAATTAATTTGTATTTATATTTTCCGGGCTCTTACATTTCGCAATACTTAAATCGGTAATGGGCTTGAAAAACTGTTGGGTAATCACATTAAGAATAATCGTTTTAGCAGCAGCCAGATTTAACAGAAAACCAGTATGTATGTGAAGTTGGTACAGTATAAATATGTATGTATGTATGATATAGCGATTTGCTTCTTTCAAAAAATTCGTGATTTTTTAACATATATGTTATGTTCAAAACTAAAGTTTTATATTATGTATTTATTACAAAAGTAACTGTTAAATTTTATCATCATTTCCAAAATATATAAATCACTCGAAGTGGACTTTTATATGTTAATATCAAAAGTTTTTCATAACTTTTTAAAATTCATCTAATAATATATTAGATTAGAATGAGTCTTTCTTTTTTAATTATATTATTGATTGTTAGCTTATAAATGTATTGAAAGTGCAGTTGATTTATCAGACTTCTTTTAATATTTTTATTTTACAATTAATTTTTTTAAATGTAATAACAAAATTTTCGAATAAAGTTGATTAGCATACAAATCTGGCGATTTAGTATTTCATAAATAACTCGCTGATATTTCATTTTTTCGTAATAATAAAAGTTATACAATCTTGATAATAGTTCATATTTTAAATACCTTCACGTATACTGAACAAAAATAAAATTTTTTTTATTGTGTGCAAATTTTCAATATTATCATTCAGTGTAAGAATTTTAATTTACATACATGTTGCGAAATGTAGTACATGAAAATAAACGGTAATAATAATGATAATAAAATCTATTTTATATATGTGAAGAAATTTATTAATTCATATAAGAATTAACCCGTCTACTCTCAGAGAAACTGAAACTCAAATTTTAACCAATAATAAGATCCGTAAGCACAAAGGATCTATTTTTGGTTATGATACTCAATGTATCTATTTTAAAACAATAAGCAAAATATAAGCATAAAGACTTAGACATTACTTAAGGGAATTTTTTTAGTAAACGAAAAAAATATCCCGCACCAAAATATTTAAGTGCTTGGAATATCCAGAGTACGAAGCATTTGGGAGGCTACACCTGAGGCATAAAAGGCATAAGCGTACAAAAAATATTTATGTCTATATGACAACATTGTCAATATTTTCTGACAATTTTGAAATTTTTCACGTGGCCATTATCTTTAACTAACAAACTAATATATTACACTGCAATATAAAAATATACAGCAATCAAGTTAAATCACTTCGGGATTAAGGCACGGGGCTTCTGAAGCACAGTAATGAAATGTAGACTTAAAGATAAAGGAGGCCAATCCAGGCCTGGGCCTCTAAAAATCTTCCCCACGAAGAAAAACTACGATAGATACGAGCATGTCGTCATATGAAACATGTGCTGCCAACATGCAAATGCATTTAGGTGCCTCATATGGATGAAATACAAAAACTCGCTTCATTCAACAGTTATCCGTTCATGCAGTGAGAGTAGATTCTTCATGGACAAACAAAGCATCAATCAGCCCCGATCCTTCAAAGTTGTTCATCACAATTCGAGCGAAGACCACGGAAAAGCGACCGAAAATGTACATGTTCGTTTTTCAGTGTGTGCAATCGATAATATTTTCATGAAAATGAAATGCAGCTCGGTATTAAACATTCAACTGTGATTTTATGCACATGTATACTTATTTCGTCACATGTTCGAAAGAAATACAAGTGGATAACTTTAATTCACATAAATTCGTAACAAATTATCTACATCTAACCTGTAAATAAATCGGCTGGCATTTAATTACAAGTGTATAAGTATTTTGAAATATCTTAAACATTTGACAGACTTCGTTTATGTGATATATGAATGAAGTCGATATTACCATGCTGGCGCTATTTATTTACAGAATAATTTTTTACTATTTATACTGCTCCACACAAATCTCTGTAAAACTTAATAATATAAAACACGTTTTTTAAAGAATCGCTACGTATTCATCACGTCGAAGAAAAGCTTTTCCACGGAAAAGGCACAGAATCGGGAAACAGAATCTCGCTATCTAACATAGATAAAGAGTTTACTGCCTCAACTGCAATACTAAAAGATCAAAAAACAAGTCTAACTGCTTGGACTGGAAACCGTAAAGCGTTCTTATCCATAAAATTTACGTAAACCATTACTTATATAGATATACATATTTATATAATTTATATCCCAACGTTTGAAAAATTATACATGGCTATTCGGGCGACTGATTTAGAAAAGTTTTGGTTTATTAAAAAAAAAAAATTTGCAAAGGGTAATATGGAAATTTGCGGGAAACAAATGTATGCTGTACTTATGGAATAAGTGTCGGAATGGACGGGACATCAGAACAAATGTCATCTTACCTTGGTCTGTGCAGCGTAATCCAAAGCCAACATGCAATCGCTAAATCCGGATTCGGTCTTAATAGCAGGCATAGCAGTGTTACAGTATTGCGATACGGATTCCCTATACCATGGATACATAGTTTTTCACAGTTTTCTTATAACCGCATTGTTGTGACGTGAACGCACCCGCCGATCGGCGGCATTGTCATCCGTGTTAATATCGCCACTTATAACCGGATTTTATTTAATTTTACAACCGAAACCGAAAAGAAAAAAAAAAGAGAGAAAGAGAGAAAGAGAAAAAGAGAGTGAGTGAGTGAGAGATCCGACCGTAAATATTCGACGGTCTAAAACGAAATGCTCAGACCCGATGCGGATTTCGTTATATTCGAGCGGTAACTATAAAAAATCATAGAAAATTCATGATTCGTCTCCTCATTTGCAGTTTTCCCTCGTGTCTTATAAGCGTTATGAATAAAGTTTTCCGATCAAAAAATCATTTTACGATATATAAATAAAAAAAATTTTTCGCTTCGGTCTTTCTTTCTTTTTTAAAAAAAAAAACACTTATAACCGTATTTAACTTTTTTTATCAACATTTTTTTTCTTTCTTTTTTTAAACTCTTCTATCCGAGCTGACACCGTCTTTATTCCCGCGATACAAGTAATCTGGAAAGATAAAACAAGAAAATTAAGCCGTTTTTAACATGCTTTATGTTAGTCTGTTAAAAAATCAGTCCTTACATCTAAGCGTGGTTATAATTGATAGCTCCTTTAATCATAAAGAATTAAAAAAAAAAAAATACTTCTATCTAATGATTATAAAGTATTCCCATATTCGAACGTGATTAGCCCTTTTTATGGTATACATATATATATGTATAAAGCAATCAGGATAAACTAACGGGGGCAATATACATGCGCAAAATACTCAAGTTAATGAATAAATATTATACGTATTTGATTAACAAGCAACAATTTGCCTTTATCTGTGCGGTAGTTTAAAATATTCGCAGAAATGTTCGCATTAAACATCTTTCAGTTCTAAATCTTTTTTTTTATACTTCGTATGAAATTCCTTTAATATAAGATTTAAATTTCAACCGAGTTTCTCTAACGTATACTTTCATTATTATCTTTGTTCTAAGATCGTGTTTATATTATACGAATACAACCGACGTTACCGCATTCGAAGTCTTTGCTTTATAAGTTTGGCGGAATAAATACCCCGAATCTCGAGCGCTAGCGATTCGATGGAAAAAGGTAAAAAAACAAAAATAAATAATAATAATAATAATAATAATCATAACGGTTATAACGCGCTGCATTAATTCGTGATAAATACGAATAAATAAATAAAATGAATAAAAATCACGAATAACGGATAAGAAACGGAAAGGTGTAATTTTTTCGAAAATGAAATCGTGCCACCGGACTCGTTATAATGTAACGGAATCTACAACGGCGTTATAACCGAAGTTCTTTTTGATTTTTTACCGAGGAAAACCAAATGTACAGGAATATCTTACAACTCCTCTTTTTCGTATGAAACCGCCAGATCTTGCAGCCGGACTTAAGTTTCTCTTCAATAAGTCTGCATTACGAATCCCACACGTTCCTCCGCTTAATAACCGACGTCACTTCACAACCGATACCGTTTATAACCAGGGCGTCTGTCCATTTTACCAATCGGCACACGTTTTCATCCATCTCGCATTAATTTGCTCGTTGCTTTTAGTAACATGCATAAATATTTACTGACAAATTATTATTAAAATATCGATTAAAATATTAATTTTAACGTAATCCATATAAATTAGAACGTCATTATCAATTTTTTTTTTGTAACTTAAGCATTAATTTAATGCTTATTGCTGTCACATCTGAACTCACAGTAAATTAAAGCATTTCCTAAAGTTATGTTAAAAAAAAACAAATTAATTAACCGCATAATATATAATTATCCATATATATATAATGGTCGAGTTTTTTTTACATGAAAAAATAAAAATTCTCTGCATCGATATCTCTCCTTTTTTAATTTTAATACCATCAATAATTTTCTTCTTTATTTATTGAAAAATTTAATTATTTTCGATTTAGTAATCGACAAATAATGAAATTAAAACATAAAAAGCATTATACATTACATACATTAAACATAAAAGTCTTAGCATACCTCCAATGAAAACATAGAGGATGAATTTATTAATAATTTTCATTGAAAGACTTTATGATTTCATTGCAGATTCTCCAAAAAAAAAAAAAAAAAAGAGGCCTAGTGCTCCTAAAAGAGCAGACTGCTAAAACCATCATCTATGTGTTGCTTCTTTTCAGGACCATATAAAAATAAAAAATACTCTAACGTGCGATACAGGACAGAAAGTTATTATTTTGCCCCGATAGTGGAGATTAAGTTTGAAAAACTGATTTTACTACAGTTCGACCAATGCATTTTTCCAATCGGAAATCTCTCGTTTGAAAACGGTATTATAAAATTGGACATAATTCCCAGTCATACATGTTACAGAGCTATATGTTGTAAGCTCAGTTCGAAATTCATCAAATTAATCATTGCATAAATTACAAAATCGTAAAATAATTCTGAACTTGTTAAAAGCATGGGCGAAGCAAGTAGCGGATCATCGCTTAATAAACTAACTCCATTTATAAACGCAAAATAATTATAAATTCTCTATAACCCAGTTTCGTTTGAAAAACATTTTCTTCACGAGAAATAAAAAAAAATGCAATGCAATAATATCAATTCAATGAATGATTTAGTGATGAACAAAATTTTTCTGCATATATAAATTTACATATATACATATACAATTTATGATGGAATCATTAACAATTCCCAGGCTTTTTCCTTAATATAAGCTATAAAAAGTTTTACTTCATTTTTATTATTATATAAAATTTAACTTTTTCCTCATGGTCGTGTATTATGTACATATTAATTTTTGAATTTAATCGCAGATAATTTTATTTAATCACTATGACTGATTGTCGGTTAAACATATATGGATGAAGTGAGGATGAAAACATATTTCTTCGGATTATGAGAATCGAGTTACAGATCAACATCACTAATGTGACGCACAGGCAACGGTTGCAACTGTTGCGAAGCAAATGAGGAAAAAAGGCTCTGCTGGTGGCACAAAACGAAAATTCATTCCGGATCAACCTGCCAGACGCATGCCATCAACTTCACAAATTAATCATTGTGCGCTTATAAAGAAAATATAGCAAAAAGGGCGTGTAATCGACATATAAGCATCGGTATCACAAATAAAATTCTGACGATTTATCACACAAACAATACATTTAAATGCAAATCATACATAATTAGTCATAATCTAAGCATTATGAAGTTCTATGATAAGAAAATGTCTCTTGCTACTGATTTTTATGATTTTGTAATCGTTACTGCCCTGTGAACTGTTTCTTATTTACAATAGGCATTTCATATTTTGCAATAAATTTATGTATTAATAATTATTAACTGAAAATTTTTTAAAAATTTAT
>JAOWBB010013953.1:0-32400 GCA_028565995.1 Ricinus marginatus
GGCACAAAGATTGAATAGGGCCGGTTTGGTTAGTTTTTGTCGGGGTTTATAATAAAAGGCCTATTCTAGCATTATAACATTGATAGAAGTATAGAATGCAAACCGAGGCAGAAGTTTACGGGGATGTTGGTTTCCAAACCGCTAGGAAGACTAGGATTTTTTCCAGGGCCTGGAGCATGTAAAAAAAAACTCAAATATATAATGACGTATCATGAAAGTTTCATAATCATTAAATGGTAGAAAAAAATTTTACAAAATTACAAGGTTTCACCGAAATTTCATTTTATTAATCGCTTCGAAGCCTTGCGCTGCTCGACTGTGGCACCGGATCATTTTCAGATCTCTTTATTACTAATAACCTAACCCCGCAACGAATACCTTGATCTATTCGGGTACCTCGATGTGATGCCGAACAAACGTTAATATTAATAATTAAGCATAAGTGCGCTCTCTTAAGGCATCCCCATCGCCTCGACATATAGTTGTCCATCATCGTCACTAAACGTAATACGCCGAACTTCTCATGGCATGGTCAATATAAATGAATGCTAATTCGCAATCATTAATAATGGTTAAACGAGAAAACATGACTCTTTATACTACCCGGTTAAATAATGATTCTGAAATTGTCTGATATTTATTTGCCACATGATTTCTCAAACTTTTCTCCGTTTCCCCGTCTTAATCAAACATTCAAGTAGTCTGAAATTCACTATTTCATTTCCACCGTCTCCGGCTCATGTACATAATTTATCGGAGGTTGATATATTGTTTCGAAACAAACGTACTATCCGCGGCGTAAATAACGTGCCTAAGGTGAAATTTCACAACGTTTAATAAAACATAATTTTAGGTTTGATTTTCGGTTAATTTTTCCGCCATCGTAAAATAGAGGCAAATGATCTGAGAGAGCTTAATTACGACCTTACTTGAGCCTTTTAAGGTCTTATCCTTAAAAAGAGCGGTGGATCAATTAAATTTCGTGATAGCTTAAGATTGTCCTATTGTCACACGGCATTTTACAACTTGCCCGGACCGAATGTAATTTATGTATACGGTCATTACCTCTGCTTTTTGGCATGGATTTAAAATAAAGATTTTTATCAAATTCTATATTCGAAAGTTTGAAATCCTAGGGAGGAAAATTCGCCTTAATTGAATTCATATTCATTCATTCTGCACGGTGTGTGCTGCCGGTCTTCTGCATAACGACCGAATGAGGTTAAATTAACAGCGTGGATTTTGCATTTCTCAGGCAGAAACCAATTGATCTTTATGATGGATTCTAATTGGTCAACTAAGAGGAACTTTTTTAATGTGTGAACGATTGACATGATTGAAAATCAACGCTTTTTGTCGATTCAACAATTTTGCAAAAGCAGTCAATAGCATATTTCAAACCCTCGTATGGTTCGCCTTCACCTAGGTAATATTTCTCATTTAGGCAAAATCATGCCATGTTTCTTCGTCATTGTGCTTTGGTACATGAAATAGATCGAATTCGACAAATATTTAAATCGTTAATATCAAACTTACTAAATACGTTATTATAAAATTTCAGTTAAAATGCTGGTTGTTTCAGTTGGTCGTTGATGAATGGAATTCCTTCGATAAGGCACATTCATCGATTGCTTAGTTATTTTAATATGTTTCAGAACAATTTTCGCCCGGCATAATATTTTTACAAGGGTTCGAACTCATGAATGGCGACATTGTTGATTTAGCAGCAATAAGCGGAATTTATTTTAAGAGCTTTGGAGCAAGTTGAATTGTTCAGCAAGTAAGGAGCAAAAATTTAAGTTTCCGGCGCCTTATTAGCTTTGTGCTTTATCATCGAAATAGTTCAAAATGTTCTTTTTCAACTATAAACGTAAGAATTATCTTTGCCTTTCATTTCCTGTTCGTTCGCGCTAGACGGAAGTTTGTGATATTAAACGTAATTGTTGCGGGGAGGATCTACCTTTTGATTGTATAGGTATTTTTGAACTTCCACGCATAAAAACGCGGCAAAATGAAAATGCCGGAGATGCGTTGAACGGTGCCGAATGCATATTCGTCAACAACGTCAGCAGAGACGAGAACGTCAGCAGAGAGCCTTTCGCATTGTTTCTTTCTTCTAAGAGAGAACGTACTGGCACGTTTTTTAAAACATTGAACGATCATCATAAAATGGCATTCGGCTAATAAACTATAACGTTTCTTAATTCAATTTAAGGCGCAAAAAAAATTTAATTTAAATGTTAGCGCTACACTTCGAATTGAACAATAATGGTCTTGACGTCACAATTCATGTAAACAATCTGACTGGAGTCGCGTCGCACGGCTCCTCTTCTAAGGGATGTTTTTCATGGAGTCCGGGCTAATTCCACAGCGCTAAAGTTATCGCCGCAGATGAAGAAAATGCAGAGTAATTGAACATTTTTGGTGAGACACGCAGGAGGGCCCCGCTCAAAACCCATCCATGGCTGAAGAGGGCTTTTTTGCTACTCGAAATGTTCGATGTTGTACCCAGGCGGGTATCCGCGCTCTGTGCCTGTCATTTCAACATTCTTTTATTTCATTCTGCTCACTACCTGAATATTTTTCTTTACTGTCACTCTCAAGGCCGCTGAGATCTTGTGTTTTCTTTTATGCTAATGATTTGTAATTGTTCCTACGCTGCGAGAAGTTACGGAGCGGATTTTCATCCTGCCGAATCAATTTAGGCGCGGATTTTCCGTGAAAATCCCGACAAAAAACCGTTCGTAATTTTCGAGTTCGGTGCAAATGCGCGGACCGTTTATACACGTTCGTTGATTTTGTTCCCTTCGGGGCGCGCAACATGCGTTGCCCCGATTCTGTGCACATGCGATTTTTCACACGTAAACAGGTCGGTGAATCCCTCCTTCGTTGCCGGACCAAAAGTCAGCCCGGGGCAAATGCAAGAGGACAATCACAATGGCAAAACCAAATTTTTATTTTGTCCGCGAACCGCAGCAGATTAAGCTTTTCAAATATTGCATTTACGTGACAGATATCTGTCAAAGAAAATGCTTCTGAAAGAAACTTTTTAGGCAACCGCAGTACAATATACAAAAATCAGAATCTTTAAAATAGAACGAGTTCTACTTGAACATGTCATTAGATTTACGAGCCGAAAGTCTTCAAAACCTTTGTAATCTAATGTTAGATCAAGTACTTATGTCTGATTTAGTTGCCCGTTATTCCTTTTTTTTTATATACCCTGTTTATAGCTACTAGTACCTGTTTTTCTGCAATCATCCATAGCTTTGGCGTGTATACGGTGTAATTTTTCAGTATTTTACGCTAAATATTTTTGCTTTTGGACTTTCTTCTGAATAGATAAAGTGGTAATGAATTTCCCCAATCCTCATTTGAGCGACCTCTTTCTCGTTCATGATTAAATTTATGCAACAAAATTTTTTTAACTTTCATTAGGTAACGCGTATCTCCAAATCAGGTACATATATTCCCTTCATCAGAGCGACATTTAAAGCGACCATTATATATTAGTCCGACATTGTGTTTGCCGACGATTAATTGGTATTTTCATCAATTTTCTTCTCAGAATTTTATTTATCTTGCTTAAGGACGACGAATCAGAAATTTTACACGAAATTGCAATATTCTTGGGTTGTGACAGCATCATGACTACATGGAGTTACTGCTTAATTTTACAGCTTTTATACTTCATTTTTATATTTTGATTCGTTCAATAATTCCCCGTCGTTTACTTATTTTATTTTAGTTCTCGATTGGTTTTTTTCTGCGATTTGTTTCTTTACAAATCAAGCTTGGCGAAAGGGAAACGCAGGCGTTGATTCAACGTGTTATCATAAGTCAGATAGAAAGTTTCCTTTTAAAGTTTTATCTTCATATTTCACCTGTATCGAGAAGTGTTTTATATCAGGGTGCACTTATGAATGAAAAAGTCTATTAATGACCTCAACAGATTTTATCCTTCTGCCACTTTGCAGCCCAAAGATGCAATTCGGACGATTCTATTGGCGCAAGCCAAATACCGAAAAATTAATTTTTGAGATTCTAATAAGTAGACAAGAATTTTGTAGTGTATGTACACAAATTTCGCTTTATCTTAATGAATATTAATAACTCCGGGAATGGCAACTAAATTCATTAGAATTAAGATGCTGTCACATGATTGAATCATTTTCGGTAATTTTGGATGGATAGAAGGATTAAAAACTTCCTTTAGAAACCTATACATGTTTCGAAGTAACGCCTTGATAAGTAAATTGATTTTTTCGTCGAATATTCAATATCATTATCAATGGATGATGGATTTCCATAACTAAATTGAAAAAATATTATGAAGTTTCATGTACAAAAATGAGATGGGGATTATATTCACATTATCGAATATTTTAAACTGATTTTATAACACTTTGTGAGGAATTTTGAGGTCTTTTATTACAAAAGGTTATAGTATTTACCGGGTGGAATAACAATTTTGACTTCGGCGAATATGTAACTCTAAAATAAGCATTTCCTCACACTTAGATATGATTTTCTTTCTGATTCTGCCAGTTTTATCTAATCACGGAGATAAAACGGCAGGATGCAACTGAACCGGGGAGTCGACATCGTTTAAGGACGCTGTCGTTCAAATGGCGCTTGAAAAGCTATGCATTTGTTTGTCACCGGACGGATTTGCCCAAGGAAACGTGTTCGGTGAACGAGCACGAAATTGGCGGAATGGCATCGGAGACTGCAAGAAAAATCGAACAATGTACTAAGGGAGACAATCTAAACTTCGTGACAATTTACAACGTTATTTGATCGCCAAAATGCGCAACGGGTCCGCACTTTCGAGATGCCTCGGTTGATATTTTAAGATGTGGGTTACTCAGTGGGAACTCCAAGCACTGAATCCTGAAAAATTCATTAACCGGATCTGGCCATCAAAAAAAGTTTTCAGGTTGACCAGGCACACGATTTCGCTTGCCAAAAAGAAATAAAAAAACGTACGATTATCTAATGTTAATTAGTTCTACGATAAACTTACTCTAAGAGTCGGTCATTTTTGGCAGAAGAAAATCCGGCAGTAATTTCGAGTGATGCACGAAGCCAGGGAAACCACAACAACACTGACATGTATCAAACATCAATCTGATTTTATTGACATATATTTAATTCACGTGAAATAACGAAACTGAAATATATTTTCACCGTATTATGCCGTGTCAAGCACCTTGGTTGCAGTTACTCCATCTTGTTTTTTTTTTTTATTTTCTACACCTAATTGCAACGCGAAAAAATAAACTGTTTTTACATCGCGAACGTATAAAACCGCGGACGGAGGAGAGAATATACAAAAAAAAAAAAAACAACCGCGGCGGTTTAGGTCAAAAAAAATAAGGAAAATTTCAGAAGCCTTAAGTTTCCCCCCTCCTGTCGAAAGATGTACCCGTGGCAAGTTCCACGATATCTTGCAAACGCAGACTGTAGCTGACCTCTCGGTCTGAATGCAACGCAGGCGATGGCGGACTGGAGCAGGTTTTCCCTTCTTCATGGTGCAACGAGTTTCAGGTTCGAGAACGGTCTTTCATTTCTCCCTCGCCACACGCTTTCGACGAGGGATTCCCGGCGGGAGCCGACGAAAGGCGACGAAGCGGATCCGCGGAGTTTATCCCCAGCGTTATCTCTCAAGCGTTTGATCTGGAAAGCCTTTTCCCACTGAAAAATTTGTGACATCACTTGAGGTAGCCGCAAACCCGAGCGCAGGTTCCACGTACCAGGTTCTTCGCACCGTGGAATCAAAGCTGCTCTACCCGAAGGCGATTCAAAGGAACAAATGAACACGCTCTGGTGGTCGCTTCGTTAACTTTCTTTTCGTGTGTCGAACCAAGCCAGGGTTATCTTGGTGTTTAAGTTTTAAAAACCTTTTTTTTTTTTTTTTTTTTTTTTTTTTTCTTCTTTTGGTTCCTTTGTTTATTTTACTCGCGCTTTTATCTCGGGCTGCGATCCGCTCTTTTGTATTTCTGTACCTCGAGGATCGTAAACCACAATCTGCTGGTCCTTATTGAAACGTTCCTCTCTTTTAAGCCCGTTTTTAACGATCAATTTCCCCGTCCCCGAATCTGATCTTTCGAGTCGCTCCAAAAAACTCCTTTCAGTCGGAATCACCCTGAAGGTGCGTCGCTGCACTTCCCGAAATTCTCATACCGCGGTATTGTTCGCGTCGACTCGTCCGCCTCCGATGCCTCCGGCAGCAAGAAACGACGCGGAAACTCCGAGCGCGAATGGATAAAATGGGGCACACCGTACGGAATTCGACGGATGATTCGCTGGAGTCGCGGGCCGCATCCTTCACCATTCGCCATATGCTATTTGTAACGTTCACATTTGACAACAGGATTTTCTATTTACCCATCAGCTTATTATTTCTTTCTTGGCCGTACCAGTTTGAAAAAACACCGTGTAACGTAAGATGTGGTCCGGAGTGCGGTAAAATACGTTAAATCATTGTTCATTTTTGGAATGTCGCAGCAAAAACCGATCTCCTCGCCTGCAACAGAAAACCCCAAAGAGTTGATCTCCTGAATGTTTCGATCGGGGTATCATCCGCAACGGGTGCAAGAGAAAAAAATTATCCCGGATAATAAATTATTATAATGATTCTGTTAGATATTAATTGGACGATTTCGAATTTACAGAGCTAAACCGTCGGACCGGATTTAATTATGTGTTCCAGCTTTTCTCTCTCTCTCTCTCTCTCTCTCTCTCTCTCTCTCTCTCTCCTTTTTTTAATTAGGAAGGTACGAAAGCGAAAACTCGAAGCGGTACCGGTGGTACAAGTAGCGGAAGACAGCGCGCCTCGGTGCTTTGTCCCTCGCGGATCATTCCAAGCATTCTTTCACACGGCGGCGAGCCATCCTCTCTCCTTCGGGCGGCCGCGGCTTCCTCCGGTGTCGACGGCTGTCCCGCTGCCGATGCCGACATCTCGGGCTCAGGAGATGCACAAATCGGGGAGGGAAACACTGTTGGGGGTTCCGCGTGCCGGTCCAGCGATTGCCCGCGGGAAAAGGAAACGTGCGGGGGCATAAACCGGACCGAACTCGGATCCTTTCCTCCGTTGACGCGGCGATACCCGAGAGAATTATTCAAAAGATTTCGGGCTGACAGCTGCGCACCTATGTCAATGCCTTTTACAATGCAATATTTCTTCGGACGTGTATTTTCCTCCTGTTTTTCTAACCTTTTCAGCTTCATCGATCATTGAATAATGGGGCTTGATGTTGCGTTGCGTGTGGCCCAAAATTTCATAACGCGGACGATTTTCCTTAAAATATATGTTTTTTCTTTCATTAACGAGATTCCATGAGGTGATGCGAAATGTTGTCCGCTTATAATGCACGGCTCGTGTTGCAAATGGTCGATGCGATTTTTAAAGTGATACGTTGCATGCCCCCCCCCGCAATAGGTGCCCACCGTTTATGCCGCACATCTCTTGTCTTCGGTCTGCTTCCAGCCATCGGCGGCGTTGATTTAAATCGGTTTCATATTGTGAACAAGCAGACTTTTAAGGTTAAAATGTAACGATTATTGTGAATTAATCAATTTGAGTTCGCAGATCTGAGCTCAATTTCTTTTTCATTGTCTGCGCACTGCTGACACAATTTTTCGCTGCCTTTCCATTACGAATTTCGACCACTGTTATCGATTGACGATTTGCAGCGATATAATGAGAATAACAGCGCTTTTTACTGCTTGCTTCGGCAGTTACATACCGCACTTTCCTTGCAGACTAGAAACAAGCCAAACCAATTTCATTCTGCATGGCATATAAATGACTGGAAGGTCTTCCCAGGATGGAGGCCAAGGACTTCTTGTGAACTCTACCCTACCTTGAAAGGCTATTACTTGATGGATGCGTTTGGTTACATGATGAGTTGAAAATTTGAATGTAACAGCCAATTTCAAACTTGTTACCGCGATTCTTGTAATATTTTACCGGGATTCACGAAGATTTGAAAAATGTATCGTCAATAATACTGACTTATAGTCAATTGGTGATTAATTCGGGTGCTGCATGCAACTGGCAAATACCAAAAATACGTTCTTCGTGATAATATATATCGATATAATTACTTTTTTTTTATACGTTTCGAACGCGACTCTCTGGGAGAGTCGAGAATCACTTGTGGAGGCAAACTTTGACCTTTTTATGAAGAAAAATTCTAAAATACTTTATAAATAGACTCTCACCTGGATTTCCTTCTTCGGTTGGCATTATAATTTTTAATATTAAAATTGACAAATGGATGAGTGGAACAATTTATGATCCACGAAATATTGGTATAGGAGTTAAAGAGCTGGGTGCCAAATACAATATTCAGTTTGTTTAAATGACTTGTCAATAAAATTTTATGAATATTTTAATGTTGAAATGATTCCCCAACTTGTTTTCGAGATCGTCGACTTTACTCTTTTAAGCCCGTTGATTATAAAAAGTCATCTGCCGTGGTTGATTCGCAAATCCTGATTTCGAAATTAATTTTTAAACTTGCTAAAAATGTCCCGAAGATGGAAGCGTGAAAAAGTTATGAAATGTTGCCCGAAATTTGAAAAAGGGTTTTTTTTTTTTTCCCCCCATTTCTTTTTTCCAACGATGGAATTATTCGTTTAGTCAACTTCATTTGGAGCACGAAGAACTCCGGGTTTTCAAAGTCGCAAAATCATGATGTTACTCATAAACGCATATTAATAGATATTCATTTCGTTTTTAGTTACCCCGCATGACCCTGCGGTGCATTCTAGCTGTCACTTGGTCCATTGATGTCTGAAGAGTGCATGGATTCATTTAAACTCTCTTTTTGCGGAGTTAAGCCGCTGACCACCAACATCGCTTCTAAAATCGAAACTTTTCCGATCGAGTTTTTGCCGAGCGGAATCTTATTCGCTTTTCCTTTTATTTATTTATTTATTTTTTTTTTTTTAAACAGCCCAGGCCCTTTGGCTCACAAGAAAGCGCTTGCGCCCGCGAAAGCCCAACGAAACGGAACTGTTCGGTCCTTCGAACCGAGACAGAAACGATTCGCCGCCCACAATGACGCACATGCGAGTCAGATTTAGGAATTGTCCATTAGTCGAATTCCCGTGCGTTCGGGGACGATGCGAACACCCTCAAATCGATTCTCGTGGTAAATTACATTTTCGGCGTTTTCCGGCGTGCGAGGAACGAATGACGTTCATCGTTCCTGGCGGAAGTTATGGGGGATTTCCCCGCGTAGGCTCCACTGCTTAGAGAACTTTGCAGTTTTGGCAACATCGCAACTGAGATTAGGAATCAAACGCGGACGAGGGGCTCGTAACGTGATTTTAGTTATCGACACGTAAAAACATGAAGACACGGAGTGGCGACTCCGTGTCAGGAGAACGTTTGAAGGTGTAAGGAAAAGGTGGATGATCCAAAAGGTGCCAAAACAAATTTTGGCACAGAATTTCCCGGGGTTTCTTGGACGTTTCCGGTCCGGACAACCGAAAATTCGTGTTCCAAATTAAATTTGTCAACGAAACCGAAATTTTCATAGCCTTGAAAGTCAGTTCATCAACTGAGACGAAGAATTTATATCTTTGTATAAATAAGTAAGAAAAAAATTATCGCCATCATAATAACGGAAAGAGTAAATAAAGAATTTCCTGTTTTAATAATTTTTAAAAGAAAAAAACTATCCCACAATCAAGATGTTTTCTTGTTCTTTCGGCTTTGGTGTTTCGATAGCTTCATCCTGGAAAATGATACGGGGCCCCGAGCGAGGGTCCCCGAGGACCATCTCAAGCGCCCCGGCGCCCGAGCATCCAATTTCCGAAACCGAAAGATTATCTTATCCGATTATCCTCTTAACGGCTTCGTTAAAAAGAAAAGCCGTAAAATAATAACCGGAGGAGAGTTTTAGGGGGGCACACGAGGATGATGGCGGCCGAGGCAACACTCTGGGCGGAGTCCGCGAAAGTCAGTTTGCCAGCACAGCGAATCAAAAAGTGAATTAGATAAATAAAGGCATCTCCGCGGATTAATAAACTTGGATGTGTGCAGAGATGAATGCTCTCCCAAATAAGGCACGTATTGGCTCTCGCGGAACGTAATATGCGGACGCGGATGGCACGGGGATTAAGAACCGACGCTGGATTTCTCGCCTGGAAACAAGAATTTTGGGACGGAAACCTAAAGATGGTAATCGTCGGGTAGAGCACGAAATTAGGAATGGAAGGTGTCCGAGGAGGGTTTCTTTTATTCTTTCTTTCCTCCCATATTTTTGAAACGGCTCTGCCTTCATAACGAGAATAAATGCAGAGCTTGGGCACTGCCATTGGCTCACAACCGAAAGGTCTGGCTGTTTTGTTGGGTTTTTAGATGATCGGTAGATAATCGCACAGCACGACCGTTTCCGTTTCCCCCCAACTGGGACATTCAATTTGGTAACACAAATAAAACGTCGGTTGATTCAAATGAAATTTTTTTTTTCCGCTCCCCCTTCCCGGAGGTTTCGAAATGTCAATTTTTCCCCGAGACAAACATTATTCAAAGGTGGCTCCAGAGAGCAATACACCACGAAATGCGTTTTTGGGGCTTCCTCGGAGTCGTCCGTTAGAGCGATGCCGGGGCGGTCACCAAACACTTGTAACACCCCCAAAGCCCAGGCGACGTGGTAAATAAATGAAAAAGAATTCGAGGTTCGTCATCAAAATGTCATAGCGCAAACCTCCCCCAATTTAGACTTTTCATTGATTATAACAGCACCGCTTTGATTTTGCAGAAAAATATTATTGGACCAACATTCCAGTGGAATAAATAAAAATTTCTTGTGAGCAATAATAAAATATTTAAAAAAAAAAAAAAAATTCGAAATCGGAATTTCACAGTGGGTGACAAAATAATAAGTTCTAGGAGCAGAAGACGCTTTATCCGAGGACAGATGTGGCTGTAAATCAAGGTATATTGTTCCTGGGAGGTGCCCCAGGTCCGTTCTGGAATCCATGGGAAACGCTTTTAAACTCTCGTCAATATTCTCTTTATTTCGAGGGATGCCGTTAAAAATATATTTTTTTCTCCTGTCGTTCTCTCTCAAAAGGGAAAGTTTGCTAGGAATGCTCGACTTGACAGCGAAATAAAGCGAACAAACTCATAAATTCTCCAGACGGACTGCAGCAAAAAAAGCACGTTCGCATTTGCGTAAGATGGTGCGGTGCGCGGAAAAAAAAATGAAAATTTTCATCTAATTATAACGAAACATAATATGAGGCAATGTGATAAATTAAATCGACGAATTCAACATTCACTCCGAGACCAATATTGTCATTATATAAAACCAATAAATAAAACTATCTTGAATGAATAAGTTCCATGTAATTTTATATGCTCAGGGAGTTTATCTAAATGATATTTTAGATGCTTTAGTGCCTCAAATATGCATATGATTTTTAATAGCTTTCATTAATGCACATGTTCCAGAGATGATTTTATTAATATTTTTTTTTTTTTTTTTACCTAAACGTTAAATAATTCAAATTAGTTTCGCGGGTTCCAGACGACACGTTAATGAGCTTACCCAAATTTAAGATGCAAAAAGATGGTTTAAGTTAAAGAGAAGCAAAAAAAAGGAAAATTTTAATCACATGCGAAATTTTCCTTTTACCGTTTTCCAGAAGTGTCCGGCCGCAGAATTGCCGTTGCCGTTAGCTAAAAAAAAAAAAAAAAAATATGGTTAAAGGTTAAATGTAAATGAAAAAGTTTCATTAATTCCCGGTTTGATGACGACGTTGGGTATTTTGCTGGAGATTGCCTCGTACAAATTTTTTAGACTCTAGGATGGTCCTTCCACGTTTCCCATACATAAGGAGCTTCACACGTCTCCTTCCACGAAAGGATATCAAATTACGAAAGAAGAAAATCGGATTTCCAGTTCCGGATTACACCGTTTTCATCCCAATCCCAGCTCCCATTAAAGTGTTGCATTCATCTTCTGGTTTCGGTGTTATATTTTTAAGTGGTGGTATTAAAACGAGTTTAATTTATGTTGATCCGATGTGAACTGACCGGGGTCAAGCACCATATCGATTATAATGTCTATATAAATTGGGACATCGCAGCGGGGGACCGGTGCCTGGTAACCGTTCCTTGGTGGTTGCACAACGAGGAGGATCAATAAACGAAGAAGATAAAGGTACGTTTCGGTACGCCATACGTGAACCGGTTGATTTGTGTGACATATTAATGCCATTAATTGCAGCAGATTCCGGCGCGGTTTTGTCCGGACGGAGTGGGACTCGGCCTCCTCCCTCGCTCCTGGCGGATTTATCTCCGCGGCCTGCCGGCCGGCGGACCTCGCGAGAAAAATATTTAACGTCGGGCTTATCCAGCAGCAGTGCATCCTCTGCGCCCTTTCCCCTCGCGAGGCGGGCTTCCCTGAGGTGTGCCTGCAGCCTTCGTTTCGTCCGTAGAAAAAAAGAAAGAAAAAAAAAAAGAAAAAAAAATGTGAAAAGTAATTTTTTTAAGCCTAATTGAGGCGGATTATGCGGGATACCCGTCGGTGTGTGCTGTCTTGTCGGTACGGACCACCCGTAGCGGGGCTGATGGTTCACCCGAACCTGTTCAAATATTTGTCCTCGGAAAGTTGTTTCTCTGAATCATTTCTCGCTTTGTTTCTCGGTTGACTTAATATTACCAAATTAGAGATGACTTGGCATTCGTTGCCAGCGATCCTGCTGCTACCCGGCCTGGGCTGCGGCTTTGATCTCCCGTTCGTGCTCTGTCCGGGACGGAAAAAATCTGCCGCCTCTCGACAGGCGTCCCGGGAAAATCGAAAAGTTTCCGGAATGTGCGTAACTCAAATCTATCATCGCGTATTCAGTATTATAATTTATCTCCTTCTCAATATTTTTATTCACTATATCAAAGAATCTGTCTTCTCTGTTTGGTTTCATGATTTCACTGATACTATATTAACGAGAAACAGGTTTTTAAACCTCAATAATTATATGGTCCGTCAAATGCTTACTCACTTTTCAACTGTAACTTGGAATGAAGCTCACATGTCAGGCCGATTTCCTTTCATTTATTTATCTATTTATTACATTATTTCTTTAGGTTTGTAACAAATGATGCCTTCCTGCTTAAAGTATGCATTTTGAGAGATAAATAACTGATACGAATCAAGTTTAACATTATTCTAAGCGTGTTTACCTCTCCATGATAGAAATCTTTGTCGTTTGATTGTCCGAGGCATCATAAACTTCGTGGCTCATTTTTTTCTCAAATATATTTTTTAATAGTTTAAGGGTATAAATCAATAATGATGGCTGGTGCGGTATCTAAATCTGGGGAAACTGGATGAACTTTTAAGAAGAAAAGTCTCTCTGAGCACGTCAAAAATGAAATTCTGATCGTTTGTTAAGCAAGGGGTTCGGCATGTAATAAAAATCAGTTTTCGAATACCGGAAAACGGATTTTACGATCCGGCTTTAACAAGGAAATTATCCTCTTATATACCTCCTTTTATTTATATTTATCTTTTTAATAAAATTCGGTTGGAGTCTCTCTCGCTCTCCCCTGCCGGTGCACGTCTTCGGGAACTCACTAAAAGAAGGTAACTTATTATTTTGTTGCTGCTCTTGTGCGCTGAGGGAAAGGAAAAGCCGTCGCGCAAACGCGTGAAAAATGGCAGATAAATATGAAAAATAAAAAAAAAAAAAAAAAAAAACAAACTAAAAATTGGGAATTAAATATTGTCGTCCATTGGTTTTCCGTAAAGCTCTTCATTCATTTTTCAAGAGTTTCCGACGTTTTTATTTATGCGCAGCTCGCTTCGGCGGCGTTTTTTCATCGGATTTGCATTTTTGTACTCGGATTTGTCCGAAGGGCACCCGGAGTCCGCCCAGAGACTTGTAAATCGCAAAAACGCTCCCGTAACAATGACGATGCTAATGAGAATTCAACAATAATCCACGGAGCAAATCCGAACTCGGGGCCCGATCTTATCCTGCGGGGATTAAATTATTATCAAAAGATTGGGAATTGGGAGGTACGGAGGAGGAAAAAATGTTTTTCTCCAGCCAGCACAAAGAGAATGAAAAAAGGATTAAGGGATTCACGCCACTGCATTTTGTAGGATAAAATATTATGGCTGGAAACCAGATTTATAAGAATATTTTGTTTCTTTCTCGCGTAAGGAGTTCGTATATACCCGTGCATTGAAATATTTATATCGAAAATGTTGGCAACTTGCATCAATAAAATCTTGGTTTATAATAATTATCGGGTTTATATGGGTTTCCGAGAGATACGGTATGAATATTTATCACGGGGAACAATGGATTACATTTTGGGTGTTCTTCGTTATGGTCATTTTTTTTTTCTTTTAATTCAAACAATAGAGGAGAAAAAAGTCAGCCCTCGCTACGGCAGGCTGCCCTAATAAGTCATCTATAAATTTGAAGCCTTCGGGTTTATTTAGCTGGATTTTTCAACACGATTACATCAATACAAATAATCCAATAACCGATCACTCTGCTGCCGGCCTTCTTACCCTGTTTAAATCAGGGTCCGGTGTTGCAGGAGACTGACGGAATCGGCCCTTACGATTCGGCAATTTGACATTTCCTTGGGGGCAAAAAGGCCTGCCGGAAAACTTTTCCGGTTTTCATGGATCGAATAAGATCTCTTATTGCTCGCCGAATTTCGAATTTAAATACGAAGGCGAAGCACTCCTTTGACAGCATCATCGGTATCCGCATATTTGGTGCTTTGGAACGTTTAAAAAAAAGTAAAAATTGTGAAATTTTCTGACGACTTGCCTAAGGAGTGAATTCCGGAGCTTTGCAAAATGCAGGGACTGGCTCCTGCGTTGAAATCGCATTTTGTGCCTTCGATGTATCGCGATAAATATTCATACTTTTACGAGACGATTGAGATCGCGGAAAAGATCGAAATTTCCATCTGTCCTGCGATTGCACGGCGACAGGTACGCAACCGGATAAAGAGCGTGGATAAGAACGACAATGATGTCTCCGGCGCATCCTTCGGGCATCAGCCGTTAGTTTGGCCGCTGTTTGATGCAAATTAATAAATAGTCGATCGGTGGCAAACCTTGGGAAAATAAGGCAATTTCGCTTCTTTGACAATGTAAGCTCCTGACATTCTTTCAGTGTGTCGAAAGACATCGATTCAAGGATTCTTCCTACTTTCCACATCCCTTGGTCTTGGCTGTGTAACTCTTCGAGGCCTCTGAATCCCTTTGCCAAGTTTGAAGATGTGAGGAAATTATTTTGTTAACTCACAATATCAAACCACTATGCGATCGTACAGTGTGACGCGGAAGAATTTAGCTTGAAAAAGTGTTGGGATATCAGCGTGATATATAAAAATGTGAGAGACTTGCGGCTGACATATAAAGGGAACAACGCAGAGGCCTTATGCAAGGATTGTTGTTAAAATCGCCGTGATCGGTTCATTTTCCTTTAACATTAATTATATATCCTAAGAAAATATTCTGTCTAGTCTAATTAGAGGGAAAAAGAAATAATACCAATGAATTCCACACTAAGGAAAATTTCTCATTACTGAAATAAAAAAAAAAAAAAAATTGCAGTCTAACATCGAACAAGCAACAAGAGAACACGTTGCGGGCAGGTTTTTATTCTTTCAATGAGAACCTCATTAATGTGCAGAGTTTCATAGCCTTAAGTCAATGTAATATCAGAACGTCTATTAATTAACAATGACAAATCAAGACACAACAAAATTATTTATTGATATGAGGCTGACGGAAAATATTTATTGATTCATTAAAAATAAAAAATATTTAGACACGAAGATAATGTTGGGAGAAACATTTTCTATCTGGGAAATCTAAAAAATATGAAATCATGATTAATCTTTTGAATGTATTTGATTTGTGGCCTTCTTTTCCTTTCTTTTTTTTACTTCATAAAATTATGGTTTTTTAAATGTTCGGTTAAATTAATAAAATCATGAATACGCAAAAAATGTATAAATCATTTTTAATTAAGGAAAAATAAAAATAGATAAATATATGTTAAAAATATAGATTCTAATTGATGATTATTTTGACTGCTGGTTTCTTCCCTCCCCCCCTTTTTTTTAAACTAAATTATGCGTTTTTATCCGTCCCCAATGCCTTTCATAGTATATTTATAAAGGCATTAATGTTATTGTGCAAGGTCTTGTTTACAATCCTTATTTATAGTATTTATTTATGTCTTTCATTGCTTTACTTTTGCTTTTGAACTATCATAATTTTGTTAAGGTCAATGGAAAACGAATTCCATCATACTGTAATTCATGGTATTAAAAATATACCAGAATTTTCAATACAATATTTATAAATGTATAAAATATTTTGCTATATCAGTCGCTTGTTCGTCAGAATTAAACTTAAAAAATTAAGCTTTGCCTCATTAAAAGATTTATTTGTTTATGTATCTTTTAAACATATTTTATTCAAGTGCCACTTTTTTCGATGGTGTTACGTCATCGGTGTGTTAATAATTTATTGATTTGCGACATTTGTCGTGGCATCAGCAAAAAGACGATTGCGTTCGTTTTTATTTAAAACTTCACTTGTGTAATATATATTGTTTTCAATATTAGATTTAAGTAATGGCTCAAAAAACTATGCATCAGTTACCCGCCGAAACAATCAAGTTAATTGCTAGTACTCAAATTATAACTTCTGTTTCTACTGCCGTGAAGGAATTAGTTGAAAACTCTCTCGATGCTGATTCGAGGAATATTCAGGTTAAACTTGAAAATTATGGATTTGATGTGATAGAAGTAAAAGATGACGGTATTGGTGTGTCCTGCATCAATGTCCAGCGAATGTTTTTGCCGGGATGCACATCGAAAATAACTTGCTTTGAAGATTTAGGTTAGTTAATGATTATATAATCGTATTGGCTTATTTGTTCAAGCCATTCCTTCGAAATGAAAAAGTTTAATTCTTTTTTGAATAGGTAAATTACAAAGTTACGGTTTCAGAGGAGAGGCTCTCTCTGCTATTGCCAAAGTAGCAAATGTTTCAATAACGACGAAAACCAGTGTTGATAGTCTTGCAATGACATACGTAATTAACTCCGACGGAATACCAGAGTCATCTAAGCCAAGTCATTTAGCAAAAGGCACTATTATAACAGTAACAAACTTGTTTAAGAACCTTCCAGTTAGAAAACAGTTTTTATTAAGTAAAAAAAAAATTTCTGAAGAACTGAAAAAAGTTGAATATGTTGTACAGTCACTTTCTGTGATTCACCCTGAATTAAGAATTAACTTAATTCATAATAAGTGTCCAATATGGCAAAAGAATTCAGTTAAAGGGATTAAGCAATCATTTATGCAAGTTGCAGGACTCAAAATTGTCAGTAGGATGGAGCATTTAAATGAACTAGCAAATAATGTGAGAAAAATTTCCTTTTTTTCAGCAACTGAACCAATTTGAATTGACTAAGACAAGTAAAAATCTGTTGCAGATACTTGTTGATCTAATAGTTCCGAAGAAAAATTTGGAAAATATAGAAAATATTTTCACAAATTCTAATCAGAATGTATTTTTATATATTAATAGAAGGCCAGTGAACTTCAGCAAAATAGCTAAGGTAATTATAATAATTATTTAAAAATCAGACAAAAATTTAAGATTAATTTTTTTTCACATTTCAAGATAATTAGAAATATTATTATATAAAACTTCAAAATGGCAAATAAATAATTTTTAGTAATTCTTGGAGTGCAAGAATTAAGTAATGCGTGATTAATTATATGCTGTAGAATTTAAATTTCCCAGGTCAACAAAAATTTAGGTCACATTTAAAAATCACTTACTTAAATTCATTATAATTATCTAAATTCATAATTAATATTCATAATAATGTAATTTTTTCTTTTTAGATTGTCATGGAACATATTTTTTTGCACTACAGTGAATTGAATCCTAATGGAAAATATGCAGTATCCTTTATTTCAGTTGAAGTGCCTTCTCAAGAAATAGATGTTAATTTAGAACCAAATAAAACAAGAGTTTTTTTAAAAAATGAAACTGATGTAATAAATTTAATAGATCATATGTTGTCTAATTATTTTGAACACAGTATTAATCGAAAAGAAAAAGAGTTAGATCTAGAAAATGCAGAGAAGGAAATAAATTCTGATATTGAAGAAGAAAAAGAAGAAATTGAAATCCAGCTAAAGAAGCGCCCTCGCCTTGAAGAAAATGAATTTTCAGAAGAAGTTAGCAGTCAAAGAGATAAAGAATTTATTGACAAAAATAATGGATGGCAACTTCAGGTGATTCCAGTTGATGCTAATGAAGAATTCTACAATAAAAAGAAAAACTCCACAGTCAGCTTATGTTCGCAAATAAACAGAGAAAATTGTACATTAACGACTGGTAAAGAAGAAGGAGAGTTAGCCAAGTTACTTCATGGAAATGGCCAGAAACTGATTACATCAATTAATTTAGATTCTGAGGTTAGACTAACTGACAGAAATGAAATTCAAAGCCATGATATATTAAAAAAGAATATTAGTCAGATAGAAATGGAAAAGCAGTCAAATATTGCAACAAATTTTAATGAAAAGCCAGTCTTGGCAGACTGGCCTGCAAGGCAGATGAGAATGTGCTCAGAAATTGAATCACCAAATACTTCAAAAGCTGACGAAAAAACTAATGCGATAGAGACAGATAAACCTCATGATGATCATAAGGCTAATGAAGTAAAAGATGGCTCTTTTAGTAACATAGATTTGCAGAATTGGAGTAGGGGAACTGTTCAAGACGAAAATGGTAAATTATTGTGTGGAACAATTGTAACTTGCCCTAAACCAGCAAATGAGTCAGATTTAGATGTATCTAAAAGCGATATCGAACAATTTGATCTTTCAATGCAAAGTGTCAGCAGTCAAATGGGAAAAAAGGAATTAAGTGCTTTCACAAAATTTTCCAGGATTATGAGATCTAAGAGTGAGTATATAATAAATATGTTGGACTTTTTTTTTGTAATAATATATGATTTTTAAGTTATTTTGCTGAAGGTTCCTGCGTAGAACTTTCCATTTGGCGAACTTTCCATTTGGCGCTCAAAAGAAAATTTTAAAGTTGATTTTTATATGCTTATCTGATAATAATTCATTTTGTATGAATGTAACAAAAGTTTATAAAAAGAAATTCTTTTATTCTGAAAAAGGAGAAAAATGTTTAAAAACATTTTTTTTTTGGACATTTAATACATGTTTTCGGTAATGTATTAGTAATAACAATTTGATATAACATAACTAATCTAGCCTAAGCTCGCGTAATATTAAAGTTCTATGACACGGTAAATAAATATACTTTATATATAAATATATATAACAATAAGTTTCCAATTAAGTTATTGAAATAGTAAATATAATAGATTCAAATATACATAATAACATTGCACGCATTAACTACTTTTAATCGTTATTCAAAATCGTTTCTGTAAATATTTATCCAAAGTAATTGCTTATAAATTTTCCAGTACTGCAAGAATATCCTGGTATAATGTTCACTAAAGTAGCAGGATTAATTGTTGATAGATGGAAAGCCCTCACAAGCGAGGAAAAAAAGTACTATGAGAAGCTCTCAAAGGTTGTGGATAATGAAAGAAAGCTTTATCAAGAGATGAAAAATAGTAATTCAAAAATGACAAATTCATTACCATGTGTGAAAAAAGCCACAGATACAAGTAAAAAGCCGAAAAGACGTGAAATAGACGTTTTAGTCTCATTCGAAAAAGTTTTGCAAAAAAGAGAAACAATTTCCAAAAATACTTACGACAGCGAAATTCGTCTGGTTGGTCAGCTGCAGCCGAGCGGGAACTGGTTATATAAAAAAGGGAGGGAAATCGGTCACGTTAGACATCACGGGCTGCATGAAATGATTTTGTCTCAGAAAATGTTGTCAAACCACAGCGTCCCTCGTCAACCCATTGATAGAGCAATACCCATTAATGAGGAGATTCTGGGAAAAGAACTGTGGGGCGTTTTAATCGCTTTGGAAAAAGAATACGATCCGCTGAACTGCAAATATACCGTGATCAGCGACGTCATCTCGAAAAATGGATTCAAAATCGATTTGGAAGAAAGCGAACACGGTTTCAAATGTGGCTGGATTACTGAATTAACACAAATGATACCATTTTACGGCGTTGCGGAATTGAAAGAAACTCTTGATCTGTTTCGAGTAAAAGGAGAATTTGCAGATTTGGGCAGCCTTAGAACGACATCTGTCATCAATTACATCACGGTATGTTTCAAACAATTTCGGCAATAGATAGTTCCTTTACAAAGTGTTAAATTTCTCTCGTTCTTTCAATTCTAGTTTTTAACGCAGCTTTATCACGTGCCCTTAAAAATATGAATTGAAAAAAAATATCGAAGACTCTTAATTGAATGAAAAATGAGCAAAAGTGCAGCTTTACATTTTAATTCTAATGAAAGAACATTCGGATTTGTTTCATTTGATAACCTTAAATTCCTTTATATTTTTAGAATGAAGCAATAAGGATTGTACAACAAATGCCGAGACCTCCCGATTTTCAAGATATTAAGAAGTGGATTGATACTTGGCAGTTATGCCTGACATATCTACCACCGCAGTGTTTGCATTGTAGAGATATATTCGTACCTATTTATTGCGCAGGAAAAGATTCGCAAACGTCTTGAAAGGTGGATCACGGTGATATGGACGCAGAAATCTGGCCTAAACGGAAAAAAAAATTCATCAACACATTGAATTTGGGGATATCGAAAAAGCGTAATCAACAAAAAAATTTTTTTCATCAGTTCCGCTACGTTTTTAGAATGGCGAAGGCGTTCAAGGATGAGACTCTTCCTTGGCTTGTGAAGTAAAGTGACAAACGCTAAAAGCAAATTATTCTTTAAAATCCTGTAAATTTCACAAAATTATAAAATGTAATGTTAAAATCGGAGTAAAAGATTTTTTAAAGCAAAAACAAGCAAAAATGTTATATTCGGTTATGAATAATAGTATGCGGTTGAATGTATTTTTTCGGTTACTTGACAAGTTGAATTTTCCTTTTTTTTTTTCCTTCTCCAGTGAATTTTTTAAACCCAAACGAACCTATTTTTTTTGTCTTGGTAATTTGAATCTAAACTCGGAGAACGTAATTAGGAAACAAGGATAGTTAGCATCGGTCGTAAAAAATTGAAAGGACTTCGAAAAATATTTTAAACTTTAATAAAATAAACATTTAACTGAAATTTTTTACTTTAAAAAAGTCTTTGCTCCGTGATCATGCCATGTTTTTTCTTTCTAAACAGTTTTTTTTGTGCAGTTGCTCGACCGAAAAACCTCAAAGTTTTACAGTCACTTTCAATAACAAGGAGAATGAAAAATTCTTTTTATAAAAGACTCAGCCATGACGCTCGTATTTTGAACAAATCTATAAAGGAACTAACCTTACTAATTTTTAAATCAGCTAACAACATGGGGGCTGATTATGAATACTTTATTTTCACACTGAACAGTGGAATTAATTAATTACTTAAAATTCGAGTTTTTCGCTTGTAACTTAATAAAATTATTATCATCATTCATTTTTACTACGAGGAAAAGATTCATTTTGCAGCATCATAATTAAAAGACCAAGCCCGTCACATGTTATTTTCCTTTTTTTTTTTATTAATGATCAAAATTTAATCATTAAAGAAAGCTATCTGCGAGGAGTGGAAATGGCGAATCGACAATTTGAAAATCCTAATTGTTAAAATTCCGCAATAATTATTAAAAAAAGAAAGGAATCAAATTTCAGCCTTCGGGAGCGAGAACAAATAAATAAAAAAAATAAATAAACATTAAATTATCACTTTAATTTCTTAATTAATTTTCCCGTAGTTTGTTATTAACAGCCAACTCGGTGCACCCATTATCACAGTTCTCTTAACAAAAGCAGATAAATTAATTTTTCATGACTGATGCAACTTATAAAACTATCGTCTTACGTAACATTCAGTTAGACTAGATTTAATATTTTCGATTTTCACAAAAACATACTAACAAGGATAACAATTTGCAATTGCTTTTCCCGATGTAATGTTACGGGTAAGGAAAATGATTCGAGCCGCGCTCCAGCGTGAGATTTTTTCCATTTTAATTTCACACAACTTTTTCTTGATCACTCAGCTCGGAAATCTCAGTGAATTAGTTATCAGATTAACTTAAATGAATTTCATTTTCGACAAAATCTCTTACAAATAAAAAAATAAAACGAATGAAAAAAAAACAGTCTATTATTTGAAAATTCATAAAAATTGCTTTTGTTTCAGGCAAATTATACGACCGAGACAAATACATTATTCTCTCCCAATGCACACGAGAACAGCAAACGCATTTCAAATCGTTGCGACATCGATCCGACAGTTTGGTGGCAGTAAAAAGAACGGTTCATATTGACGAAAAAATCAAAAATTTTGATTTTTTTTTTGTATTTCGCTGCATATCCGAACGGAGATATATCTTTTCTCCCCTAATATGAAAATGAAAAAAAAAATCGAAAACCAGGCACCGGGGGGTGTCCCGAATTTCCAACCTGAACTGCACGATTAAACATTTGGGAAACGTTCAAGAGAAGCCTGAAATTTTTTCTTCTATTATTTGAACAGACATTCGAAAAGTGTTCTGCGATCTATGCAACGAATCTTTTCGTCTCACGCTCCAGATCGAACTGCCCATTGCAAATGGATATTTTGTTATTCATCCACCGACGCGGCTCTTGGAGCAATCGACGGAATGAATTGCGCCCATTTTCATTTTAAACAGTTCCGACGCACGCGCGCAGTCTAAAAAAATATATATTTTCTTAAAATAATTTACAAAAAAAAAAAGAAGAAAACCATTGTACTCTTCGCTTCTCTTCGCAGTGGCTTCGGCGTAAGTTGAAAACATGCTTTTGGAACGGCAAAATTTCGTTCTACCACCTTATGCTTCCCTTGTATTCGTCCGTTACGGACAGCCTTTTGATCGTTTCGTATCCCAAAATTATCGAAAAGGAAAACGTCGCCGACTGCACCAGCCTCGCCGACAGCCCCTTCGTGAATATTCGAAGCTTTTCTTCTGACCACAGGATGCGGAATGTCATTGCCATCGAGCCCGTTCTCTGTACCTGTGCACAAAACCGGAACCCGTTAATTCAATCCCTTCGATCCACGAGCTCCTCGTCGGAGCGTCGGCATCCGAAAGTCAGCGATGCCCTAGCGCTTTACTCAAATTATTTAGATGGGAAAACGACCGCATGATGTGAAATTTAGTGGCAGTGCTTGAAAAAGAGCATGCATAATTCAGACTGTGCAATTATTCGGCATTAAGATCAGGTCTGCGGAGCGGAGAAGCATTTAAGCATCCCACAACTTAAATAAAATATACACCGCCTTAAATATTTCTGAATCACGCAACTAAGTAATAACGTTTTAAATTAATTTCCCCTCACATTTTTCCTGCAATAACAATCTTTTTTTATTACATTTAACAAACAAAAAAATAATCTAATTGGTGTGTTCAAGTTTTCCAAATTTCTTTATTTTCGAAACAATTTAATCCATTAATTAATAATTCCACACCTATAATTACTGGATAAAATTTCCTCTTGTAAAAAGGTGAAAAAAACCATCTAATACAATGAAATGCTGTTGCCAGAGGTGTAAACTAAATAAATAGCAATTAAGGAATAAAATTTCATTCATAAAAAAAAAGCAAAAAAAATTGGTTCCCACCTGTAATCTAGCTCTTATAATATCTAATGGATTGGTTAAAATAGTTGTTGTAAAACCACCTAATGTACCGGAAACACACTGCACAAGTAAATGAGATATCCAATCAGGAGTTATTTTTATAATTTCATCTGAAAAAAACAGCAGAAAAATAAATGCGGAAAAAAAAATAAATGCGATTAAAATGGGGATCTTCATCCGAGCAGTTGCCCACTTTGCCCAGGTTGCGGAGGTTCAACCGGGACAACATTCGGTTGCTGAGAGCACCGCATAGGGATATCACGGAATAACTCCTGCTGTTGTCCTTTATGGCAGTCGGCGATTTCCAGCAACCTGCAAGCGCAAGATCCTTTGGATAAGAGAGTCGAGTGCCGCGGGATTGTCATTTCTACCGAAGCGACAAGCTCCAGATGCCTGCGGCGGTAGGGCGGGGCACGGACTCGATTCGTTTGCTGCTGAGGATCTGGGAACATCAGCTGAAGAAGGTGATTTCCTGCACGTCTTCATCGCGCTCGCATAAGCGGACCGCTTCGCCCGCATCTTTCCCGACCTGGAGTAACGCGTCGCGGGCTCCGGGCAGAAAAAGTCATGTCGGGGAAGGTTTTTTTTTTTTTTGTGGTTTGAAAGGATGAATTCGCACGTCGGTGCGGAAAACGGAAGGGAGAAACAGGTATCCAGGAAAAGGAGTAAGTGCAAGAAAAAAGGGAAATGTACATTACCTTGATATAAATGATAAAATCCCCACCACATTGCAGAATTTGGCACGTACGCTGCCAGCGATGCAAAATAACCTCTGTAAAATCCCTGAATCCCATCCATAACATAAATCTGCTTCACTATGTCTACTGTTATGTCTATCCAAGATCTTCCCTTGCTCACTACATCTAATGTATTTAGAGAAATCTAGAAATAAGAGTTGAAAGCGTTAAAAAGCACTCGGCAAAATATGATATCATTTTCTCATAAAGTTTGGTGATCGGTTGGGAATATTAAATATAAAACTGAAGCATTGATTCCAAAGATTTAACATTCTTCTGCAAACGTTTCTTATAAAATCATAAATTGCTTTTTACAAGACGGCGACAAAGAAGTCACTATTAAATTTGTTTTATGCAACCAAGTTGAAAATTTAAATTTTTGACAAAATTTTATAATGCAGTTTTACATCATGGTATTTAATAAGTGAACTATAAATATAAGGCATAAAAAAAAATATATATAATGTAAACATTATCTTCATTTATTGTTTTTACTCTTTGTTCTCATGATACTACACACTAAACTGTGTCAATAGATTCAGATAATAGATGTACAAAGATTTAAAGGTTAAAATTGTCAAACCACTCTTCATGTTAATTTTGCAGTAAAGCTTTATTAATTGTATACATTACAGGAATACTCAAATAAGTCATAAATATTTGTTAAAATACTACCTTATTGTTTGAATGACCTGTTACACCTAAAACCATAAGATGCTGACTAATGACATCAAATGGCACAACAATTGTTTGACCAACAATACTGGCACATCCTCCGCCAATCAGTGCCCTTACTTTACCATCAATTTGTTTCTGTGCTAATATATGCCTAATCCCTTCGTATGTAGAAATATAAAATACTCCTGAGACTATCTGAATTGAACTTATCCAAAAACCCCTATACAATCCAGTGATACCTTCAAATTTATATATTTTTTTAAATGCATCAATGGTGCCTGAAATGTTAAATAATATCAGTCTCTTTTCAAATTCAGTTTGTGACATGGAATATATCAATTGAAAAATTATGATAATTAGTTTACCTGAATATACTTCACCATGTTTTTGTAACTGTAAACGAGTTTTAATGACAGTTAATGGATACAGGCAACATCTTACGGTAAATGAACTTAACATACTTAAAGGAAAAAATTTCTTTTTGTCCATCATTTCCCATTCTATTGTTCTAATGAAAGTATGTGATAGATCCAATTCTGTCATTTTGGTTAAGCAAATTTGAACTTCTTCCTTTGTCAAATATAAAAATCATTTTTAAATGTCAAGAACAATATAAATTGATTTTTCCCATTTCATGAGCATGTTTTACCATGGCGCATAAAAATATTAATCATGTTGAAATTATTTCAAATAAATTTGAGAAATAATAAATATAATTTTAAAATATTTTTCTCATCATATTGAATCTAAAATGAAAATAATAATTTGTCTTTGTAATAACTGCCTGTTGAAACAGATTTAAGTTTAAAAGAATGCAATAAGTGCATGATTAAAAGACGTTTTGCACAAAATTGGACAAATTAAAATGGTTTTAATATCAAATTTAAATTAGCTCATGACAGTGAAGTATTTTGGCATTATGTAAAAATTGTTAAATGTCTTGTTATTTTCTTGAAAATTATGCAAGGACAAGCAGTAAAAAAAAATAAATTGTTTTGAAAACAATATGGTTCAATTATAGCAGATTAGAAATCATTATCAGAATTCAAATTAAAGCTTAAAGGAACAAATAATTATTTTTCCACTGTACTGATTATCCCAAGATAACCCTAAAAAAAATTTTTTTAACTGTTGCAAAGCAAAATTAACTCCTGATTTCTGTATCGCATATTTAGCGAAGTCCTTCAATTTTTCAACAAGGCAAATTTTCTTTTCTTCCCAGCAATTCAGCCTCTTTAAACATTTCATGTTTCTTTTTAATAAAAATGTTTTCTTTTTAAACATGTTTCAGGTAAACAAAAGCAAGGCATGCATTACGTGGTTCACAATGCAAAATGCTCCTCATAATTTCGTGCATCCAACGACAAACGACACCTAAAACACTTTGATTTGATCTGCGAGATAATATTTTATTGGAGATTTTTCGTTTTAACGAAGTTCTTCGAACAAAATTCAAGGATATTTCGATTTTCTTATCGTGTCGAAAATAAAAAACTTCTAACGTCTTGATTTGCTCTGTCCAGGCAAAATTCCTTCGTGACAATTTACCTTCGAACTATCCTCGTTATATGTTACATATATCGGAAAAAGAAATATAATTTGATCATATCAGTTGATTGATAATGTTTCGCTCAAGTAAAAATGTAATAATTTTGTCACTTATAAAAATGTTTTAGAAATAACAAGAAAAGCAGAAGACAGAAAAATGGGAAGCTGTTAGCCGACTTGAGCTCGATTCTAATGACACGTTACCTTCGTGTTTTCCGTTTTGAGACGCTTCACGCTCGTCGAAGTTACTTTTACTTTTTCCTGGACAAATACGAATTTGCGAAGTTGAAAATCGGCGAGAACCGTTCGAGCAAATTTGGTTCTGCGGCAGATAAGAATTACTCAAATTTCATTAATGTTACGCGTCTTTTCCAAAAAAACAAAAAATTTATTTATCTGTAAGAAGAAATAATGATTGCCAATTCCTGATGAAAAGAAAATATCTATTGATCTTTTTTTTTTTTTTTTAAAGAAAAAAGGAAATGAAAATAATTATTATCAGAATTAAATTTGTCTGGAAAGGAAATGAAATTTTTTTTTTTTAAAAAAAAAAATGATACTTCACAAAATGACGGAAAATATTTCAAAACCTTATTAAATAAAGTCATTAATACATTTTTTTAAACTCTGCCATTCTTTTTTTTTTTTTTCTTAGGAGTACATCTAAATAATTCAAAATCCGTCAAAAATTGAAAGTCGCACAATTTCGGGTGCCGCTTTCCGGGCAGAAAACATTTTTTGCGTCCAATTTTCGTGAAAATACAAAGTTATTTTAGGCCGAATCAGTCAGAAACTTAAAATAAGTGACGGAAGCGCGTTTAATGATGTTCTTCGGGTCGTTATTTATTTATTTTTTTCTCTGTCCCAACAGAAGGAAAACGCATTCCCGTGTCGGATGCGCCCGCCGAAGCTTGGTGTCTGGACCTCTAAGACGACTTTGTTCGTGACAAAGAGAACGATATCACTTTTCTTCGTCTGTCGTCGCCGGGATCCGCAGCAAAACTGTTTTCCGTCGGTGACGGGATCCGGATTATTTTTGGAGATCGGCAACTGGAGCTAGATCCCTTCGGATTAATCCTCTGACTCGGATCAGGTCGCACCGTCCTCCTCCGGCATGTTGCCCTCCCTCGGGACGTTTGTCACGATTCGAAAAGGCATCCCCACGGGAATCCACTGCCTTCTTGACCGAGTCAAAGTGCGTAAAGCGACGAAACCACATCTTTCGTCACAATGTTTTACAGCTTCATTTAAATTATCTTTTTTTTTATTTCACCATTTAAGTTATAAAATATTTTACAACTTCCCGAGTAATCCATAAAAACTGCACGATCGAAATGGCTTAGTTCTTGCCAGATACGAATAAAGTGTGTCAACACTTGCCACTGAGTCATCCTCTTCAAGTAAAAGTGAAATATTGGTGAATAACAAAACTTTTGTATCAATCACCGTTTATTTTTTTTTTTTTCTTTCTCTTTTTCAGCCGCCAACCAAATCCCGTGTATCGTAAAAGAGGAAGTTGCTTTTCAGGGTATTAACTCGCGATGAAATGTATATGTATAATGAAACTCGACGATATTTTATTTTATATATTTTTATATCGTTTAATCGATTTGTGGGATCCCTCCGTGAATTTTTATCTGTTTCCCCTTGGTAGATGTTGAAGCTTAAACTGCAGCGACCCCCTTGAACGAAGCGTTGTTTTCGCATTCCTCCACGATGACTTATTTACTGCTTCCTCATTTTGGGGATGCGATTTTTTTCGCAGGTTCGGATACGTCAACGTTTTTCTCCAGCGCGAAAATTGCAGAGCGAGTATCCCGGGGGGGAGGGGGGGTGGGGGGGGAAAAAAAAGGTGCGCGAAGCTTTTCTCATGCTCATTTCATCCCCTTCCCAGCCCCCAGGCGATGGTCCCGGGTTTCGTAAATGATGGCCTTCCCGGCTTTTCCTCGCGGTAACCTTTAACGGACCATCGGGTGCATTGTCTTGATAACAATGGGGGATGATACTTTCCTTCAATCTTCGACCTTTTCATGGGCGATGAAACACACATAAAAACCACAAAAATGTGGATAACGGAAGCGTCGCTCGTCCGAAATTGTAAGTTAAAAGCCCGGGATTTTGCCTTTTCGCTCGGTGCAACAGCAATTTCGAATCCGAAAATTGATCGCAATTCTTCGATTCGGAAAAAAAAAATATATATATATCGAAATTATGGTTTGAAGTGAGAAATTCGAGGGCGACTCTAAAAATCGAATTTATTTTTTCGGCTCAAAAAAATTATGTTCTTGAATAAAATCAAAGTTAACGTTTTAAGATGTGTGTAATTGAATTTATAGCGGACCGGGGGTAATAAAAAAGAAAAAAAGAAAGGAAAAAGAAGCGGGTTTCAAAATAATCAGATGTTTTCATTTGCTATTAGAGGGGTTGAAATATTTACGGAGAGTTGGTGGGTGGCCGGGGGTTGAAAAGTGGCTCGACACACAACTTCAAATGGAGAAAGTATGAAAATGCGAAGAATTGAACAATGGGATCCTTCTCAGTTTTAATTTGAATCATTAATTATGTTTGAAATGTTTCCATTTTGAATCTTCTTCATCTTCTTCTACGTTCCCTGCATTAATTTTCATAATGACCCAAGAAGAAAAACTTTTTTTCCCTTCTCCTCCGCGATAAACATCAAAAACACTTCCAATGCATTTCCATTTTTATTTATATTATCATTCCGAAAATAATGATTTGTTGTCGATTCTCATGCCAAACTTGCTATTAACCCCGGTTCTCTTTTATAATTTTAAAAAATATATATATATATATTAAACGAATGCGACCATCATGGGAGAGGGACAATATTTCGGCTCGGTTCTTCATCCGAGACCTTCCCAACGTTTTGCGACGAATGCCTGATGCCCGCATTTCCGGCAAAAGTCCGGACGGTTGGCGATACGCGAAGTCGAAAAGTTCCGGTCGATTCGAAAACGTGCCCCGGTGCCCCCCGAGCAAGGGGGGGGGGGCCGGGACCGCAGCAGGCGGGTCCACGAACCGCTTCGAAGTTCCGGTCAAAAAAAACTGGCAACTTTTTCGGTTCGGGGTGCGTTCGCCACCCTCATCCAAACGCAGCCGGGTAGAACGGAGCACAGGCCGAGAAACGGAAATGTCGCAAAAAGCGGTCAAAAATGATTTTTTTTACCTGCTGTCGAATTTCAGGTATTCCGCTGAAAAAGCGACTGATCTTGCACTCTCTCCCATCCGGGGCTGCGCGAGACGTTCTCACATCAAAAGATGTGGACCCTTGGGGTGTCGGCTTGACCGAGCACTGCCGCGCGACTCCCCCCGGAATGTGGCCGACCGTTTCCAGCCTCATATTCGGAAATTCAAATATTTGCCTTCAGATTTTTTATATTTACCGATTCGGAGAGAACTACGCGGATGGGAAATAATGTCTCTCTCGCCCCCCGCGCAAAAAGGGTGCGCTTCTGCCCGGGGCAAGGGCAGCAGGAACGAATCGGTTCACGTCGGCCTCCACGATAAACAGTTGTAATATATGAAAGGCGATTCGAGTTCGAATTTTTCACCGGAGACAAAATATTCCTCTTAAGCGAGATCCATTCATTTCCGGGCGGAATCGGAATTCCTCCCTGCAATTTTCCTCCCCTCTGCCTTTCCGTTTTCGGGAAACCGGGTTATTACCGCGGAATCCAGCGACAGCAGCTCCTGTTGCGAGTGCCCTCCTTCGGCACTAATCCGCCGTTCGCTTTTCCCCCAATGGGGCGGGGGAGGGGGTAGTTTCGGTTTCGCGTCGCGTCGCTAACATGGCAAAAGAATCAAATTTAATACGTTGAAATTTTTTTTTCGCCTTTTTCCTTTTTCGATAACACTAATTTGCAGTTCTGTTACGGAGACGCGTCAGGATCGGATGCTCTTCAGGCAAGAAGAGCGTTCCTAAGCGGGAGGGACATGCAGGAGGACGTGGATTTCCGGGTGAGTATCTGGAGTAAAACCGATTAAAAACTCATTTCCAAAGTTTTTACATTTTTAAAAATGATTGAATTTCGCCCCGGATGATATTTAATTTTAAACTAATTTCGCAAATTATTATTATTATTTTTTTTTTTTTTTGCTGAATTAATTCAGCGAATAAACACCGTCGAAATGCTGCGTTCGCCCTTCCAGCGCGCTGGAATGCTTTGCGAATTTTAATAAAAAATTTACATTTTGCGAGATAATCGCCTTCGAAGCGATTAATGGCTGGAAAGAAAGAAATCCACGGCTCGGACTGGAGAACGTAATTATTTATTAGGTTTCCTTCTGAAATTTGACTCGCTAACGCGAAAATTCATTTTGTACGACGGGACGGACGGAAAAGTTTTTTTTAATGGAAATTTTCTGAAGGAAAAAAAAAAAAAAAAAGGAAAAATGATGATGAAAACTCTCTAATAATCTTTGTATTTTTCCGCCGGGGGAACACGTTTTTGATTTAGGGAAAATTGATCCCGACGGGCGGGGTGAGGAGCATCCCCCTTTTCGCCCCGCGCGACGCACTGGAGAAAAGCTCCGCGGCTTCGGGGAGGAAAGCCAGCGGCGACGAACGGGGAGCGAATCCCTTCGGATTATACGAAAGGTTTCGCTTTTCGCGTTTTCCGGAAGTGCGAAATTCTGATGCGCGGAAATGCGAATTCGCGAACTCACCCGGGGGAGGGAACCGCTAATGAGGAGCCGAATCGCCGACCGAATCGTTTTCCTTTTTCCCTTTCCGGATCGGCAGCAGAAAAACGTTTTACGATGCTGCTGCCGACCGCCTCGAAGCTCCGTCTTCCACGGAGAAAATGCCTCCCGAAATTGAATCAATGTATCCGGCATTAGACGATCTAATTTAAATACATATATATATATATATACTTACATTTCCTAATGCATTTATCTATAACTGAACCGTAAAAAGTAAATGTTATTCGGGATTAAAGTTGGAACTTGGGACTGGTCCCGAGCTTAAGATTACTTATGGCATGGAATGATCATTTACGATTCTCGGTCGACGTTTTTATGATGTTCGTTAGAAGCAATAAAAAGGCAACACTCGGAATTATCGGGAGAGAAGAAAAGCGAACGTTCGCCATGGCTTCGGAGCTTTTTTTTTCTTTTTTCTCTCTCCTGGAAAAATCAAAGTTAATTCACTCTCGGACGTCACTTCCTTCCCCGTTAGATGCAATCACCGCCTTCCCGATGAGGTTAATCGCACGGCCGTCGGGGATTTTTATGAAATTTTAAGACAGTGCGCCTCCGAATCTGGTGACACTTTTTTTTGCAGCTCGCGAACCCTTTTAGGAGGCGTTCCTTTCGCTCGAGCCGCAAGCCAAAGGAACCTCCCCGCCCTGGGAAATGTCATTTCCGAAGCGGAAGCCGTTCGCGCTGACGGCCCCTCCCTCCCCCCCCCCCGTTCGACGCGATCAGGTGCGAAATTTCAGCGTTTTAAGGTACTCTGCCGGTTTTGCTCGCGCTCGCGAGTTTTATGTAGCCCAACCCGGAGCATTTTTCGGTCCGCTCTGGAATGCTCGCTTCGGTGCGCGCGTTTGCTGACGGTATCGCAGGGTATCGGCTCCGCTCGGTGCGGATTCCCACGGGGGGGGGGGGGGG
>JAOWBB010013953.1:32410-54648 GCA_028565995.1 Ricinus marginatus
CCAACGGTCCCCCCCCCCCCCCCGAACTGGTGCCCGGGCCGTTTTCCGCGCATCGCCTGCGGTCCCTGCCGGTTCCTCTTGTGGATTCCGACGGGGCAGCAGCTTTCCGCGAGGGAGACTTCGCGGCGCGGCCATGCGCCGGTCGGAATTCCTCGGTCCCGCCTTTGAAACGAATCCTTTTTCCTTTCCGGACTCTTCACCGAGGGCGGATCGCCCGAATGAACGGATTTTTGAAAACTTTTAAGAGGGGGGGGGGGGCTCTTCGATGTTGGCGGCCGGGAAAGAATCCTCCTTTGGCTCCTTTCGCGTGGATCCGTTGCCAACTTGGGAAATTCGAAAAATGACTTGGAAAATGTCTCGAACCGTTTAAACCGCCCCCAAAACTTTTTCCTTTTATCATCCTCTCCCTCGAATCCAATCTCTTTCAATTAAATACGGAAGTTAATTTTGAAAGAGAACGGAAAATTTCAAGTTCCTTTTTTTTTTTTTTTTTTGCTTGTCAGTGAAAACTTCTGCATAACCCAAGAGGATTTTGCTTTTCCTCGGATGGCGACGGCGATTTCTTTTGATTCCCCGTCACGGCTGTCGTTTTCGCTTAAGCTTCCCCCATCGAGCCACGGCAGAAAGTGCTTCATTGTGTAAGACGGAGGAGAAGGTTGTGTCAGCAGCAGTGGCGTGGGCAGGATGAAAAGCAGCCCCCGCATTTGACATCGGATGCAGATGCTCGCGCACCGAACCTCGGCGGAAAATGAAATACCGCACGGTATGAAGCGGGGGTGGGCGGAATTTTCCGCCGCGAATATTTTTACATTAAAGTCAAAAAGGTTATTAATAACAACCCAACAGGGCCGTGAGCAGCTGCGGAGAAAATCAGATTGTCTTTCAGCATCGATATTAAGTTAATAAGAACGTTGTTAGGTTAGTTACAAAACCCTTTCGACATTATAAACTGCCTTTATGAAACGAGATTATGGGGAATCCTTTGACTGTTTTGTCTTGGTATTTATTGGGAATTCAAAAGAAGTCTTCTGCCCGCTCCAGAAAAAGTGGCGGATTTAATAAGCGAAATCGGCGAGGGGGCCCGTCGTCGATGGCTTTCCTCCTTTCCTCTCCGTTCGTCGGCCGAATAAATGGACGACTGCGCGCAAGGAGGATTTCTCTCTGCCGATTTCCCCGGGTGCTGCTCCCCGTTTCCGCTCGCGCGCTCCTTCCTCTTCCGCCGTCTCGACCCCGCGCGCATTTCGAAACCCGAAAGATGGCCCATGCGCGGGGCCCCGTTTGATTCGCGGGATTTCTTCCTCCTTCCGTTCATTCCACCGGCGAGAAACCTTTCGCGAGGGCGCGGTCGGCCCGCAGGGTCTCCCGGTGGGGAGCAACGAAAAATCTTTTATGTCTGTCAGAACAACGAAGGGGCAAGATCGATCCTTGGTAAAGCATCTGAAAAGCATTCGCCATTCGGGCGCGGGCAACCCGATCTTAGAGTCGAGACACGAGAAAAAAGGAAAAGATCAGAATCGCATTTTCTTTTTTGGGAGTTAATTAAAAATTTTTATCTTTTTTTGTTATTCCAAAACTTATTTCGCTGCATTACTTTATTTATGATTGGGATTAAATTAAGTTTTAAAACTAATGCGGTCAGCTATAAAAATCATCAAACTGAAAATAATTTTTCAGCTCTTAACATTAAATTTCAGTTGCAATTAAAATTAATTGTTTTTTCCCCCGTGATGCAACTGATTAATTGAATTTTTTTTTTTACGTTTAATGGCACTTTAAGTGATTCCTCCTTCGGGCTTCAGGTCAGGTACGCGATCGTCTGTGCGGTGGACACCCGACACCGGCAGCGGTTCGCGCATCAGCGGTGTTTCTCCAGGAGGAGAAGGCATCCCTTCCGACTGGAAGGGACGCCACCTTTCCTCGGTCGGAGCGATCGCGATGTCCCGAAATCGGTGGAGAATGACAAAAGGACGGAGCAAATTATGCGGCGGAGGAGATCAACCGGGAGGCTTCCCTTTTTTTTTTTTATGCGGCGCTTTCCGCGCGGAGCCGCCAAAGAACCAACAGAAAGTTATGAAAGCGATCAATCACCGGCAGCGGCGGAAAACGATTTCCACTTTTTCTTTATTCCCGGCAATAATTAGTCATAATAACTTTGCCTTGGAAGCGAAACCAACCGGGAGAATCGCTTCTTTTCCAGTCCGTGCTCGATTCCCGATCCCCGAACATAAAGGAAAACGTCAGCCCTCACTTTACTTGATTAATGATATCCCTCGCATTCTGCCGGGGCTAATCTCCTTTTCGCCGCCGGGTCGGTTTTAATTGCGAAATGCACATGAAAACGTTCTTTTGTCGTGCTCCGGTGTCCCTCCGCCCCGCCCCGGAGAAAGAAAAGGTTCCGCGGGGGGCTGCGGCGGCGACTCGACTCCGATCCGGCACTTTTTCGAATCGGCTGCACCTTCCCGTCCGGCAACGGAGTGCCGTCGAAAATAAAAAATCATCGAGAAACCTGAAAATGTGAACGCTATTTACATTATGAACAATGTAAACAGAGAACCCTCGAATGCAAACCAAACTAAGGTAAACAGGACATTAATTACAATGCAGTTTTCATCGTTTTAAAAAATAATTTGAACTGTCATTCGCCTCTCACTGTTTACCTTTACAATTAGAACGTTCACGGAATTCACGAGGAGGGTGTCTGCTCCAGTGATACGTGTCTGGTCCCGGTGGTGCACCCGGGGCGACGGGAAGCGTTTGCCGAACGCGGCTGGGTCCGTCGTCGGCATCGAAGGTGGGGCCGCGTCTCCGACGCGGGCGATTCGGGGGGTTGGCCCGGTGGCGAACCAGCCGGGGGGGGTGGTTTTGCGATAATCCCGCAAGATCTTCGGAAATTCTTCGGGTAATTAATCGGGATGCGTTGCTCCGCTCCGTTCGTGCCCTCGGCGTCCGCTGCTCGCTTACCGCGCATAGACCGTGCAAATCGCGGCGACCGTCCGGGGGGGGGGGCATCGGCTCGAATTCGGAATGCCCCCGAAATAAATTCCGGCAGCGGCCGCAAATCGAGCGTGCGTCAAGCATTTCGAAATGAATGAATTATTTCACGTTGATTATGATTTTGACGCAGAGCCGAGGTTTCCCTTCCGCAGCGTCAATTATGAAAAGTGTGTAAAATTTATTGCTTTTCGGTTCCCTGCATGCCTTCCACGGTTTTCGGCATGAAAATTTCGGCGTCCGACAGCCCGAAATCCGACTCCGATGCGGACGCTCGCGGTGATCGTCGCGGAGGCAGTGAAATTTGCCCCGGCACCGGACCCGAGCGGGCGGAAAGCGCTGGCTCGATCCGATTCCGGGCCGCGATTTAAAAAAAAAAAAAAAAAAAAAAGAAAAAAATAAAATAAATAAATAAATTTTTCCTTTTTTTTTTTCCTCCAAAACCCCGAACCACCATAAATTAAACCTGTGAAAATCATTACAAAACGTCCAAGTTTCGATGTGCTGAGAGCGTTATAAATATTGGAGTCCCCGTAAAACTCGAAAACGAACGCATAACAATGCAACTAACGAAGGAGAAAACCTTTATCCAAAGAACCTGAACACCCATTTCCGACAAGTATATAAATTGTAGGTTCGATTGTTCGTTTAATATTTGAAGGGATAACGTTTTTTTCGTGATGCACAAATTGTGGCAGCACCAAGAAGAATTGGTTGCCCGCTTCCGGCTGCTCGAGGGCCGTTTCTTCGTCCGCCAATAAAATCGAAATATTTATTTTGTACGGGGAGAGAGAGAGTAAAAAGGTACGCAGCCTTTATCTGCGCCCATCGCATTTTCCGGTCTCTCAAAAAAAAAGCGTGGCCCTTCCCCCGGATTACGTGCCCCCGGTCGGGCGCACCAACATCCCGTGAAACGAAACCGAATGTTAATTAAGATTCCCAAACGTGATACTGGTTCTAATGGCGGTTGTACAAATGTTAAATTCACATATCCGGGGCGACGATAAACGGCCGGCGAGCCGCACCGCTGCCCGGAGCCTTCCCCCGCGGATTTTTCGAGTGGGGGGGGGGCCGACTTTTCCGGAAGTTCCTCTTCCCGCTTCCCCCCGCCTCGCGCCGGCAAGCGACGCGCGGCTCCGGGGCCCACCGCGCGAGTGTTTCCCCCTGCGGAACGTAATTAGCTCATTTCACGTGTACGGCCGAGTTGACGGGGATGACGGTGAATGTTTCGAAAATAATGATAATTTTAAATGCATGAAGCCAGACTTAGCAGAACCGGGTCCATTGTTCTTTTGTCTCGGAACAATGCTACCTCAAAGATGTAGAATTCCTTTTATTTTATTTTTTTCTCTCTCTCTCTCTCCCTCTCCGTCTGTCTCTTTTTTTTTTTCTTCTGCTCCACACAAAAGTTTCCAAATTCAAAAACCGTAATTATACCTGACAACCTCTTCCCTGCCTCGGTTTTTTCCCCTCCCCCGCTCCGCGCGCCTGAACGTCCAATAAGAAAGCCGTTTCCATTCAGCGACGAACCTGGAAAATTAAAAGAATTTTTTAATCCCCGAAAGCGGAGGCCCGCTCGTCCCCGGTTCGGATTCAGGTTTGACCGGAAGGGGGTTGGCAGCGCCGGATATTTTTTTTTTTTTTCCACCGCCCCGGCCGACGTATTTCCCGATCGATTCGATTCGTAAGCTTCAACCCCGACGCCTCGCCCGTCCCGATCGGCTAATCCCGTGCTTAAATCGAAGTTTTACCGTACCGGCGTTTTCTTTTTATTACGGCATCGTGTAAATATATATAAGGTTTATGCATTTAGCACCGTTTTGGGCCGATTCGAGTTTTAATAAGATTAAACGTTATTATTAACTGACGTTTAATCCCTTTATTTAATGGCGAGAGAGATCCCGGGCGGTTTGAATGGTTACGATCTTGATGGGGCCATCCGCCAATAGAATTAACTGGGTCTTTGGGATACGTTGAACTGTCATTCGTGATTTCGTATAATGAGTTGTATTATGTCTTGCAGTGAAAGAAATGACGCTGAATAAAATCGGTTTAAAGTGAGATGCCGAACCGGGGAGCGAGGCCGGGCTGAAAATTGGATTTTATCCTTAAAAAAAAAAAAAGTTTCCTTTTTTTATTTTTCCCGAAAAGGCCGGGAAATCTAATTAGACGGATCAAAAACCTGATTTGCATATCCACGAAGGGTATCGGCGACAAGTACGGTTGGCGGATGATTCGCGGTTATAAGGATCGGCGGGGTTGTGTAGCGTTTCCAACCCCCTCGCGTTTACTTGCGAAGAATGACAAATGCCTTCCTTGTGGGAGCGGCTCAATAACAATAATTTATTGATTTCATTTAATCCATCCCTTAAAATGGAGAACGAAAATTGAGTTTCTCGTTTAATTTTTGTATAAAATTTCCGTTTATTGTTCTCCGGCGGATATAGCTATCCTTTAAATTCGTGTAACCGAATATACGAATCAACAGCTGTTTATATCCGTTTGTCAGTGTTATTCCTCATGTGTTAATATAACCGGTTGCCGCATTGAAATATTTCTCCCTTTATTATTTCACTCATTCAGCAGTAATTTAACTGCAATATTTCCGACATTTCAACCGGGGATATCTATTACATTATAAACCGAGGCTTTCTGCAATTAACTTGAGAGATTCGTTTTTCATTTCCTATTTAAAGTTTTTAATTACACATTGATAATGCACGTATTTCAATCTAAGTGCCTTTGGTTTCGGGTTTCCAAAGGCAACTTTGGGTTTCTCGTATCTGCGAGCGCGAGGATTTCCGACGTTTTAACGGGGTGGATCTGCGGGGTCGCGTCCGCCACCGCCCCCGTTCCGAGCATGTGAAAATTTTCGCTTTTCCCGTCTCGCCGCGGAAGGGAGTTTTCGGTTTCGTGCCCCGCGTTCGTCGTTGTCGGGCGCCGCATTCCCGAGGAACGCGAATTCCCGCCGCGGCACCAAGGCGTTTGCTCTTCCGATGGGGCAAATGCGGCGGCGATTTTTCCGAGCGTCGGATATAACGGGGTCATTGTTAAAGGCATAAATTCATTCGTATGTGAATAAAGGATACACGATTATCACACTTTTCCCCGTGTGAACGTTCTTGTTTAATGTTTCTTTTATGAAACTCGCCTAACTCGAACTCCACGCTTTCCTAACAAGAAAGTAACACAAACCGTGCAAGCTCCTAATGGCGCTTCACCAAAAATCCACGACGGTCTCGCTTTCGGGGGCTCCGGCGAAAGGTTTCGGTTTCCGGCGGCGGAGCTTTCACAAATTTTAACAAGAAAAATTCATCCCCGCGAGCCGCATTAGCGAGTTACAAACGCCCGAGAGCCGTAATTTGTAATTGCCGTAAAAGTTCAGACCTAAGCTTGTTACAATTAAAATCTAACACGTTAATAGAATCAGCGATTGGAATTTCCATTATCCACTTCCTCTCTGGCATAATGGGATAGGGCCTAATGGGGTTAATCTAAATTTCAAAGCAAAGTTCTGAAACTTTAAGTGTAGGGAACGTAACGTGTTTATTAACATGTTGAACTTGAAAGAAAGCCATTTTGCGCGGGCGCCATCCTTCGCAAAAGGAATATCGAGGGAAAACTTTTGTTTTAAGTGATTTCACAAAATTCGCACAAAATTGATTTCAAATCCAGGAGCGGAGATTGGGAGGAAGAAATATTCCCGGGGATTACGTTGCACGTTCAGAAAGTCTCCCGGTTCGTGCGACGCATTAACGTGGCTTTTATTGCGCGGGGCAGGGCTGGAGAGGGAATTTCCGCGAGGGGCGCAGCCGCTTTCGCCGTGGAATCGGGGCGCTTCCGCCGAGGGGGCCCCGGATCGAGCGGCGTGTGCCGTTTCCGGTGCTTGGGGACGATTTCCCGTTGCGGCGGGGAGGGGGTGCGTTTCTGAATTCAACAGATTTTTTTTTTTTTTTCCGCGAGAAACCTTCCGCTCCCCCCCGGGCGTCTCCCAGGAGAATCCGAGTCTCTTAAACCGCATATTTTTTCCATCTCGCAAATTCTTTTTTAACGAGCTTTTCCGCCATCTTTTGTGCCCTTTTTTTTTTTCCTCCCCTAACCCTAATTATTTCGTGTCTTTTGTTCTAATGCCTCTTTTCCCCCCTTCCCGGGCTTTTGACCTCCTTCAAGACTGCTGAAAAATCTTTTTCTTCTTTGAGAATCGAGAGCTATTTAGATTCCTTTATCCACTTTCCGTTATCTTTGCCCTTTTTCTCTGAGGTCCAATTCCCCAAAGTGATTTTTCTTCGTGCACGATTTGCCGTTCCCCGTGCATGTATTGCGTATTTGGGCAATTCCCCTGCACCGTCTATGCGGGGTAGTTAAATGATCCGGAATAAAATGGGGAAAAAAGTGCTTTAATCGGGACTAAACGAAATGGGAAGGAAAGATGAATAGAAATCTCATTTCAATCGAAGCTTAAAAAGTTCAGAAATGAATTCTCGTGTTATTACGGATACAACAGGCGTATTAATAACTTCCAGAACTTTCTGGAAAACAAGTTAATGGCCTTCTTGATCTCCTTTAAATTATAACCTTTTTTTTTTTTTTTTTTTTTTTCCTTCAACGGGAGCTGCCTTTCCATAAAATGTTTATAAGCGAGAAGAGAAAAATCGCTGGAGAATGTAAAGAGGAGCTATGAGGAGGATTTATAGCTTCTTTGAAACTCAACTTTATTTATTTTATTTAGCGGGAGCGGGATTGGAGTAAATAAATTGGTCTCATTCTTTTATATTGTGAACCCCCATTGAGCTGGTAATGAATTACAAGAAACGTTTGATTTTCACTGGAACAACTATCTGATATACCTTGTATTTTGGAGAGGCCGAGGTGGCAGGCCGGAGTGCAGAGCGGACGGTTTTACTGCCGTTTAAAAATTTGCCGTTATGCAAATTCTGTCGGTTGCGATCCTCCCTCCCGAACGACCGGGCTAGGGCCGCGGTGAAAAAAAACCTTTTCACGGCATTCTTCGCAGCGAAATATTCCAAATTGTTCCATCCTCGGACAGTTCCGGACAATTTATCTCCATCAGCAACGCTGCACAAAAACCATTATAATTTTATATTTGTTTGCGGTCGTCTCATTCGGTTTTGCACCGTAATTGGTCAATTTCTTCATTCTGAAACGCTTTGAAAAGAGGAGCAAAGCGCTTGGTTTTTCGGGAACGAAGCGAAATTGGTGATTCTCCTGCGTTCGGCGACGAAATAATTCGCGAAGTTCATCATTCTGCCACAATGGACGATCACTCCGGCGTTTTTTCGCCGGGCGGGGATTTTCGGCGTCTCACCGTCGAAGCATTTCGCGGATTTCGAGCGGAGAAATTTGAGCAGCTCGAACGGTGAAAGCGCGACACTGGAAGAGGGAAATTCCGCGCGGATCGAGGGGAAAAATCAAAAATTTATTACCGAAAGGTAAAATCCGCCGAAGCTTTTCCCTCCCTCCGGCGTCGCGTGCCCCCGCTGAACTCGTCCACCGTGCCCCTTTTTTCGGAAAGGAAAAAAGAAAAAAAAAAAAAAATCCGCTGCGTCCGAGGTCCGAACCTCCCTTCCGGCGTCCACCTCCGGAGATCCGGTGAAAAAAAGGGAAAAAAATCACGGGGAAGGCGCGCGGAAGGGGACGAGCGGAAAATTTTCCCCGGGAAAAGACTTTGAAATGGATTTCGGCGGGGCGGAAACCGATGGAAGTATGCTCGGAGAGGATCGACGAAGCGATATGGAAAGTTTTCAATTGAAAAAGTTCATTTCTACATAAGAAGAAAGATATAATTAGTTTAGAACTCCCTTACTTTCCCTTTGTATTTTTCGATTAGCTGCATTAACGGAGAGGCAGAGGCAAAATGGGGATGCGAGGGCGAAACTCCATTTTCCCACCCCCGGATGCGACGCCGCTCGCCGTTATTTATCCATCACACTTCTTAATTCGGCAATTATACGGATATAAAAGGGTGAATAAGTGTGCCGATTGCACATAACCAAGTGGAAGTGCGGGATTCGTCTCGTCAGAGCAAAACGCCGTGGCAGAAGCGAAGGTGCGGGAACGCCCGTATGGAAAACATCTCCGACATCTGCACGATCATCATTATAAAATATGCGAATGACGTATCAGGATTATTAAATTTCCTCCGCTCATTATTCGCGGCGCATACGCTGCAATTGCAAAACATCTTTTCAGTGGCAAAGGCTCTCCCCGTCGAATGGAGAAAATTCCACTTTTTCGCAGCGCAAAATTTGCTTCCGGACAACGGCGCCCCGGGGAGGTATTTCGAGGGACCCTCCCCCCCCGGACTGATCGACTTCGGCTGCGGCCTCGCGCGTTGCGGGGGCTTCGCCCCGAGAGTCGAAGCGGCGGTGCCCGCGCAGAGCGAGCGAGGCGGAGACGTCCCCGGATTTACGCAATTCGCAGCGGGGGGGGGGCGCGCAGGGGCGGGAGGCGGAAGGAGAGCGGGATCGGTGCGTGCGACGGAAGAGCCCGGAATGGATAAGGGAGGGAAAAACTCCTTCGGGATGGAAAGGAATCAGGGCTGCGAGAGGAGCAACGCGGAGAGATTCATTTATAAAACGATGGTCTAATGCTCTTTATATTTCTTAGGCCGCCTTACGTGACCTATCTTTGGATGGGAGTCATTCGTATCCATGACAACTGGAGCCTGACAACCCGTGGAGTGCCGTAATTTATTTACATCAGCTATTCGCTTCTCCCGGGAAACTGTTTTCCGAATGTGGAAACCTTCGGGAGAAGGGAAAAAAGAAAAAAAAAAAAAAAAAAGGTTCTGGATGAACTTTTCTTCCCTCTCCCTCGGCTTCGCTTCACTTTTTTTTTTTTTTTTTTTTATGATTTACATAAATTATTAAAAAACTTTTAAGGGAAACGCAATTCGACCGAAGTTTTCGATAGATATCTCCGGATAAAAGTCCGTCACGCAAGAAAAAACACCCCCGGGGGATGGCATCCGGAAAGGCTCGGAGAGGAGCGGGTTCGAACGGGGAACCCCCGCGCTCGAAGCGATCGGGCAAAAATAAAGGAAAATTCAGGCGAAATTAAATCCGTCGCTTTCGGGTTTTCCCGAAACTTGAGCAAGTGCTGACGGAGTCCCGGCTCCCGTGCGGTGCTTCCCGTGGGAGACGCCGATTCTGGAAGTCCACTTCCCGCGGCTTTATTTATTACTCATTAGCCAAGCGAAAAAAAGGGCTTAAGATGGGGGACGGTATTAATATCCGCCATATATTTTCATTAGTATTTTTAATGTCTGAGGGTAATGTCTCATTATATATATATATATATATATTTTTGGACGGTTTTAATAACTTCGCTTAGTAATATTTCCGCCGTGCTCCGCGTCGTTAATGATAGGGAACGCGAAATGCGGTACCTAATGCATCGCGAGATCGGGCGATCTCCGAAAGTGACCCCCCCCCGGGAAAAATTTGATACTTAACGCCGGCTCGCACGGAGAATCGCCTCGGAGTGATCAGACATCTGAGGTTGTCGGGTTATCCGGCAGGAAACCGTCCCGTCGACCGAGGGGTTAACGGTGTCGCAGCACGAGAGCGGGCGACAGACGCGGGTCCGGATGGTTGGCGCGGACCCGCAGATAAACGAAATTTATGTTTTTGCTCATTCATCGAACTTAATTTCCTTTGATGTTCGGTCGTTTATACGGCTAAATTGTCTTGCACGAGATGCGGTTAATTTGAACAATGTTTATAACGTGAGAACGTAAGCGGCGCGTGCATTTCGGCTAAGAAATGCGAGACGATCGTCGGGGGATGCGAAGCGGAATTTTCGACGCTCTTCGACGACGCCGGAAGGAGAGTGGAAGAAGAGGCTCCCCCGGGGGAAGAAAAAGGGAAAGAAAAAAAAAAAGTGATTAAGGCTCGGGAAGAACGTGAAGGCAGGGCAAAGACAAAAGGAGTCTTCCGGAGCAGATCTTTTTAGTCGCAAAGGAAAAAAAGATTAATTCCTTTGTAGAGAAATGTCTACGGAATGAATCAGATTTAATAAATGAAATCTTTATGAAGCTTAATCCGGTAGAATCTTTCATACAAATTATTAAAAAAAAAAAAAATTTTCTTCCAAGACGTTATTATTCTAATCCGTTGTGTATGTATATTAAATTTCATTGGTCGTGCAAATTCAAACGTTTAGAGGTGGGTGCGCATCGGGGACGACCCGGCGGTTGACCGTGCGGACGGGCACGACGACAACTCCGGAGAGCAGCATCGCGGCGGCATCCGCGGAGAATGGAAGTTCGGCCCGGGATGCAAAGGAGAAAGAACAATGCCAGCATCCAAAGCACCGAGGAGCATGATAAATGGATAAATTTTCATGGAAGAACCCGGTTCAACCTCATCATAATGGCAGCGTGGTGTACGTGCAGAAGAAATATTACCTCATTGTTATTACTCGGAGTGATAAGCTCTTAATGGATGAATCGGGCAGGCCGCGATGCCGGGCGGGGAGGCGGAACGGGAAGGGAGACACGTCGGGAAATCGTGTGCAACGCCGAAGAATTAAAAATTAGTGACACTCGCGGGATTTTGAGGAAGGAAACGGCGGTCCGGCAAATCTAACCCGGATCTTGCGGTCGCTGAACAAAGCCGCCGCGATCGTACCCCGTCCCGGAGGAAGGTTGATCCGGCAGCGCCTCCGCCGCGAAAACTGCCCGTCGTCTTACCGGGGTGAGCGGACGAACGAACGGGGGAGGGCCGGGAGGAGGAATCCTGCAGCGCTGCCAACCTGACTCCCCGTCCCTTTCCTTGTCGGTTTAAACTCCTGCGCCCTTTTTTTTCTTTTTTTCTCCTCGCAGAGAGTGTTCCTTTCTCTGCTCGACTCATTAACATATACGGTTCAATGATAAAATCTTTCTGCACCAATAGATTTTATTTGTGGCGTCGCCACGATTGTTCGTGCTTTATTCTAAAAGAACCAATTTTTTTTTTTCTTTCCTACCAGGATAAGTTATTTCGTGTTCAATGGCTCCGTTTTTTTTTTTTTTTCCTTTTTTTCCTTTGCTCCGGAGTTCCGAATTCGGGCGGCACCTCGGCCTTTTCCCCAGCTTGTCTTTCCCGGCGAGCATCCTTCTTTCGCGACCGGCGAAAATTGCGAGCTTCGTTGACGCGGACCTTTTCCGGTGGTCAAATTTTGGTAATCCCGGAAGGTTCCTTGGACGGGGAAAAAGGTCCGTCACCAGGATTCCCCGTCTGGCGGAGTGAATAATTTACCTTTTCGTTTAGATCCGTTGTTCGGCGTATGAAAATGGAATTTTAAGCGGATTGCGTCTAAACTTCCCTCCGCTAAGATTAATTATTCTTTTGACGGGGGCCCGATCGAAAAGTTCGCAGCTCTCCGCGTTATGTGAGCTTTTTGTCAGGTCCCGCGGCTGCTGACGCTTTCCCGTAGACCGGGTTCCCCGGCAAAGCGGGAAATTATTCACTGTCTCGTCGTGCGAGACGGAGGCGAACCTTTTTTTTTTTTTCTCCTCCGGTTCCCGATATCCAACCATCCGGTTCGGATTTCGTGAGAGTTTTCAGATCGCTTTTTCGAAGCCGTTCCGGGCTTCACCTGGGCGGAAGGTTTTCGATCCCCTCCCCCTGCGGATGTGAAAAGCACGGCAGGGAAATGGAAGCTTTAAACGAAGCAGGAATGAGATCGTGCCGAGAAAATACGGGTGGAAAGGGCGCGGATCCTCGCGTCGTCCACGACTTTTGAGTGTTTCCTCAATTTTCACGTCTCTCGTTCGTCAGCAATCGAGGTGCGAAAAAAAAAAACCCTTGCTGCACGTGACGCCCGTGCACTGGAGAATCGCGGGGGGTGTGCCGGACTCTTCTCCGGTGCTTTCGTCCCGGCAGACCTCCGGGGGGGGGTGCGGGACCGCTATGCTCCCCCGAAGATTGTCCCGGGCAGGTTATAACCGCAAATAAATGAAATAAACCGTGCGAACAAAGTTTGGAAAATAACAAATTAGAGGAAATTTCGCGCGGAGGGGATAACGCGATTCCTTGAGCACCCGGTGGAGAAAGTTTCCGCTTTTCTCTTTCTCCTTTCCCCGAGTTTCCCAGTTTTCCCCGAGAGTTTCCATCTGAAGCGTTTTCTCTCTTTGGAAAACCCGATTTGCTTTTCCCTTCGGCATTTACAAAACGGGTTTTCCACTTTCGCTTTTTTCTTTATTGATCTTTCACTTTCACCGATAAAAAATAATTACGAAAATTTTTTTTGGGTTCTTCATCCCGGTCGTAAAAAAGGGAAAAAAAAAGGGATCGGTGGACTTCCGCCGAAGACCGGACCTCTTTCGAGCCTTTTCCGCAACGGGAAGTGTTTCGCTTTTGACCTGCGGATCCGCTTCCCGTTCGCCTTTCCCGATATTTCGATATCTCGCGGCATTTTTTTTTTTCTTTTTGCTCTTCCCGTGGCAGGTCCCGGGCACCGACGCGAAACCTTCCGTTGCGTCCAACCTTCCGCGGTCGCCCCGTCGATTGACGGGGAAGAAAAGAGATTCGGCTTACGTTCAACCCCGGTCGGGATTCGACGTCATCCGGATAAATTACGGCTTGACGGCGAACTGCCTTCACTTATTCAACATCTCCGGAAGCGACTTCGGAGTGCGAACGTTAACCCCCGACCTAAACACTTCATTAATCTGCGGTCGGAATAAGGGAAAAGCCCGAAGGATGAACCGGCGGCCCGCAGGAAAAAGAAGTGAAAAGCGTCAAAATCGAAGCCCGGGAAAGTGGAGAAAAGTTTGGAAAAAGATGTTTCAGCACTTTCCGAGGAGAAAGATTATGGTTTAGGATAGGGAAACTTAAGCTGCACCAACATTCGGCAGAATCGACTCTAAATTTTAATTGAATTTTATTTTAAGAATGGAAGGAAAAGTCGAGTCTTTTCAAACGATAAGTTCAGGCTGGGGAGGAAAGTCACATAAAATTCGTTTCCACCCTTGATTTCGACTTTTTGACTGCGAAGTTCCAGCCTCTTCTGCAGTGAAAAACCTCTCCGTTAAGTTTAACTTAATCCCCGTTCCAGATATCGATGAAACTTCATTTGATTTTCGAAGATCTCGGTTTTTCTCTGACAAATGGCGCCGATCCGTTGTGTCCAAAGAGAAGGGGAGCGGAAATCTGAAAGAAATGATACTGGAGGATTAGGTGGAAAGCCTTCGGGGGAGGGGGATGGGATGAAGAATCTGCCACCACAACGATGAATGCCGGTTAAACATTATCTGATGGGATGGGATGCAGATACGGGGTAAAATTACGTCCGTGGATGTGGCGTCTGCTGCTGACCGGTGCGGAGGATGGTCTTTGATGGCATTATCATTTATCGGAATCATTCCATTACCGTAGGGGTTGAGGAAAGGCATTAGAAAAGGAAAAAAGAGAAAAGGGGAGGTTTGACGTGTAAGAATAGGCTATGAAATGAATTGTCGGACAAGAAACCCCTCGAGGCGCTGATAATAAATTGAAGTTGGGTGGCGAGAGTCAATGGAAAAAGAGCATTTCTTTGGATATGGATACGAGGGACTGTTAAGGGTTGGCATCGTGAGGGTGGAATGCAAAAAGGTGAGACATCCGCCGCGCGAGGCTCGGCAAACCGTCGAGCCGGCAACCACTCGAGGAGCTTCCTTTTTTCCAGGCTTCCACCCTTCCGGGGGCGGCGCGGTTTCCTGCAGGTCGTTAAAACGCACGAAGTTTCAAGCCGGTCTCGGACTCCGACGCCGAGGCGCAATCGAAAACTGCAAAGCTGCGGTCTGGACCGAAAATCCTGGGGAACGAACCCGAGAGTCCGACAAAAGCTCGTTCGGATTTATTTCACGGGGCGATCTCCCCCGGGAGCAGTTCGAGATCGCCCGAGTCAATAATTTGCCGTCTTCGATCCGATTTGCTCTCTGCGGGAAACGAGGGCATCCCGCCGATCCTCGAAAATTAAAAATTTGCGGTCGGGGCTGCCCCTTCTTCGATCCGCACCACGATGCCAGCCTTTGTCCGCGAAGCCCGGGCAACATTTAACGGCGACGATGAACCCAATCCGGAGCGGTGAACACTCACCGAAGCGTTGCCCGACGGACGAATTAAGAGACGTTCGTAAGAGCCGAGTCGCGTAAAGTGTCCGAGGATAAATTATAACCCCTGAAGCATCACCCAAATGACAGACGGCACTTTATCTTCGTTGAGCCAACAGTCAACGGAATTTCTTGTCAACGCAGAGCCCTTACTCGTAATCGGATACGAAGATTGTCTATCGTCAGGGTCGGATGAGCAGAAGCGTTTCCAACCGAGAAAAATCTCAATTTCAGCGTCTCATCACGAATTTCAACCCCGAAACGTGATGAAAGAACGCCCGGTCTGCTCCGGGAGGGATGACAACCCCTCGTGCTCCCGGGCCTCGTTCTTTGTTCGAATCGGCTAACGCCCGCACTCCGCCGTCGTCGCTTCCCGCTCTGTCCGACGAGGCTCTCCGACGTTCCCCCCGTCGAGCAGGGAAAGAAAGCGCTCCCGGATGCGGCACCGGTGGCAGCCCCAGACGTTCTCACTCGTTAGCAAGCGGCCCCGAATAAAGGAGGCTCCGCGTGGGTTAAGCCGGCTCCGATCAAGCCAGAGCTAAGAGCGGGTCGGGGAGAAGCTCGGGTCGGGCGAAGCGGTGGCAAAATTAGAAAATTTCAGACGGGGAACGTTGGATTGTGCAGCGTTTGCTTCGTCGAGCAAATGCCGCGAATGCGGCGGTACTCACCCCTAAGATGAAACGTCGACTTGTAAGGTTATAAGGGTAGATTTCGTTCGATAAATTTAAGAGCGAGAAGCTGGATTTCTTCGGAGGCACCCAACGGAAGCAAAGATTCGGTTTAGCGTAAGCCAGATAAAATACATTTTTGGGGTTGGTGGATTTACGAACAATATGGAACAAAACATCTCCGGATTATAAAGGATTCGGTCCGTTTCCCCGTTTTAACGCAGCATCCTCGGCAATCTACGAATTCTTTTTACGGCTCCGTAATTGGGAGGAAGTTCCACCGAAGGAAGTTGTCATTAACACACTCCGAGCTGCTCCGACCGGTGGAAACTCCGTTTTTCGACCCTAATTGTGCGGGGGTTCAGATTTCTGCGGCGCGGTCCGAAATCCGGAATTTAAGATTTTCGATCGGGGCGAGTCGCCTCCGCGGGGGCAGGTCGCCCGCCTCGGGGCCTTCGCATTTTAGCGGCCGCCGAGCGGGGTCGGAAGTGGCGGAATCGAAACTTGCCAGCGGAGAACCGTCCTCCGGACGCCGGCCGCCCCCCCGGGAAAGCGTTCTCGGATATCTCCGGCTGCATCGTAATGAATCCTCAAATCCCCCGTCCGTGCCCTCGCTGCGAGGGCGAAGAAAAACACAGTTAAGTGCGGCAATTCGCCGATTGCCACGAATCGGATGAGAGGAAGCGTTCATCCCGCAGCGGCTCCGAGCGCTCCGGTCACGATCCCTTTGTTTTAACAGCTGTCGGATCGCAGGAGGTGCCTCCTAATCGCGAGGTACGCCGTTGCAGGAACCGGGGGCACGGACCGACAGGAAAATCCAGGTCTTCGGGCTCCGTCACCGAAAGGCGCTCCCCCCCCCCCGCGCCGAGACGTGCCCCGCCCGAGAGCTTCGCCTCCGGATGCCTCCTCCCATCGCTCGCTCTGTGTGTTCAACTCATTTGCCTCGGAGATGGATAAATAAGAATTAATCCGGTGGTGCCATTAAAATTTGGTGAAGAAATGGAAAGGAAAGGGACGAAAGGATAATTTGAAAGACAAACAAAGAATGGAAGACAAATAAAAAGAGAAAAAGGAGGAAGAGATGTTGAGGATGTGCAGGAGACCATTTCGGAGTCCTCCTGTGTGTGGCATCCAACGCATCCCCACAGTGCGCTCTCTTCACATTGTTTTCCTTTCGGAGTTTTTAATTTCCACCACTTGAGACTTTCAGTCACGTTTTTCTTATTTTTTTTTTGTCCAACTCCCCGTGGTTCTTTCTGTTTGTACATCTGCAGCGTTGAGTGTCATCGTATTGCCCTCTTCAGAGATAATGGTCCGGGTAAAAATCAAATATTTTAGATGCGGCAGTCGCGGTTCCAGAGAAGAAAGAGGGGAAAACCTGGATCCGGCCTGGAATTTTCTTCGGCGGAAAATTTCCCGACCCGTTCGATTCCGCGACCTGCATCCCCTCCGCGAAACCTCGAAAGCGAATCCTTTTTCTCTCCTCCCGCTCCGGCCATGTAACAATATACTTCTGGCAGTGAAATGGCGTCGCCTTGACGATGTTTAATGGCCCCATTTCAACGTAATTGACCCCCCAGAGACACTTCATCCTTTGCGTATTCAGACATCATTTTAATTTATTTTCATTTCCAACCTCTCGCAAAAAGAAGAAAAAAAAAAAAAAAAAAAAAAAGAAAAACCCTCCCCGAAGGAGGATTTTCCATTTCCGAAGGGCCGCCGCGGCGCTGAAAAAGTTTAAGTTAATTTATCCTTCCGCTCGACGCGGGGTACTTTCGAAAAGTGCACCCCCCCCCCGCCCCGCACGGCTCGTGCGAGAGGCTTTTAATTCCCGACAGCGGAGCGATCGGTTCCATAATTACAAACCTTCGAAAGGCAAAGCCTTGCCCGGGCGGAGGCCGGATTTGGATGGAAAAGTTTCGCTTTTTTTTCTGGGGGTGGGGGATGAAGGCAAATTACACGTTTTCGCAGTCAGTTGAAGCAAAGCGATTTTCGGATTATCCCGAAAGGACGGGGGACATCATAATTAGAGTCAAACTTGCGCCTTTGAGAAGGATAAAGGCGGGGAATTGAGTTTCGTGGAGGAGCCGGGAAAGATTCATCCCGATTCCCGGTCCTTTTTTCTCCCTCGGGACCCCGTTTTGCGGGGGGTTGGGGTGGAAGCGAAATCGCGACCTCCTCGGACGTTTCGCTTCTCGATTCCCGGCGGAGTTCCCGGAGGCTTCGCTTCCGAAGCCGCTCGCGACGTCGAATTCGGGCCCCGGAATTATTATCCGGGAGGCGCTCCCCGGGCAAGGACGAAATTTTCCCCTTTCCCCGCTAATTTTGAAAGCCGCTTTGAAATTTTCCGCTCGGGTAAAAAAGGATTTTTGCCCGAATTTTCTAAATCGGCTTTTAAGGTTTTTGGCTGCATTTCGAATTTCCATCCCCGATTGGCGGAAGCCGAACTCTCTCCTCCGGGGGCGAGGCACGCGTTTCCGGGTCGCGGCCGCGGTTTCTCTGGACGCCGGGACCGAGGGGGTTACTTCCCCCTGAGAGACGCTCGCCGCTGATCGGCATCCGGCGAAAAGAAGAAGACGTCGCCGGAAGGCGGAACCATAAAAACTTTCGTGGTCCGATCGGAAATTGGTTCGGAAGAAATTTCCAGAGCACAAAATTGATCCGAAATCCGACACCGCAGTTGCCTTTTTCCTCCTTATTTTTTTTTTTTTTTCCTCCCTTCTTCTCGCTTTATGTCAAGCCATTAACGAGATATGCGAAGCGAAATCCAATACCGTTTTTTAGGAATTGTAAAACCTAAACCAAACCTTTTTGCCGAAGCCTTCGGTGTCATCCCTTCCGACGGAGAGATTGACATCCGACCGTGCAGGCGGCGAGGCACCCGTATCGACGCCGCGTTCCCCCTGAAGCCATCCTTCTGGGTGAAACTCTAAACTATTTTCGCGGTTTCTCGACGCTCCTCCATTATTCATCCGCATCTGGGGGTGACACCCCTCGGAAAAGCTGTCGTCTCCCTGGGTTTTTTCCTTTTTCCGCGACTTTCCCGCGGGTGCGGTGTCGGAAAAACCCGCGCTCGCGAACCTTCCCCTTCCTCGCTTTCCGCATGCCTCCGCTGACAATTTTTTTTCTCTCCTCCTTCCCGGACGCCTGCAATATTGCATTATTGTGTGCGTCGGTGCAGATGGTTATTCCCGGCCGATGCCGAGGCCCTTAATCGGGGGGATTATTGTCATTCCGCGTGTTGGAAAACCATTTTGAAATGTAGATTGATCACGTTTTTAATTCAAATCATATTTTCTCTCTTGACAATTTTATTGCCGTCCCGGAGCTGACGGGTTTTTTTTTTTCCTCCCTTCCCGGGGTATCCGCTCGTGGAAAACGCCATTTTTGGACCGGCGACTTGGAAAAAAAAAAAATAAATAAATAAAAGCTGCCTTCAGCTTTCGCGATTAACATTATTAATATTTAAATTTTCCGATATACAAATTGAAATGAACTCGTATGTTTTATTGATGCGAACACACACACACGTCCAGGCATAAAATTGACTTTTTTCTCGGTCACATTGCGATTCAAAACGTATTTATTAGTAAACCGATGACGCATTTCCCTCATGTATTTCACTGGTTTCATTCCCCTGTAATTCTGCAGTTGCAAAGCTTCTCATTTTGGGTTTCGTACGGAGCCGGCCCAAAGTCGTAAAAGAAACTTAATCCCGCTTTATAAGCCGAGGATTTGGTTTCCGAAGCGAAAACTTGTACAAATGCGCAGTTTAACAATGCGAAGGCTCTTTCTGCGGCGAGACGGGGCGACCCGAGGGGGCTCCGGGCGATTTCTTCCGCGTTGCCCGAGCCGAGGACGGCCCCCGGGACGCCTTTCCTCGCGTCGCGAGATCGCGGTCCCGACGCCCGGACCGGAACCGGCGGGTCCGTCGCACGGGCCGTCGGCTTCTCCACTTAATCGTCGCCCGGGCGAATTCGATTCGGGAGCTTTTTGCGTAAGGCAAACGCACGTGCGTTGCGGCGCACGAACATTGAAAATGAAAAAATAAAAATCCCCTCGCTCCCGCTTCTTGCCTTGTTCCCGGCGAAACATCAAATAAAACTCGTTTCCACTGCATATTATTTGCGTGACGCGGCATCGGTTTGAGAAATGTGGGTTTTACGGATTCGGTGACATTTCCATGTTGGAAAAACAAGCGTCCGAGGGCGACTTTTTCCCGTTTCCCGCGCTCCCGCATCGGCGAAATCGCTGCCGGTCGACGTCAGTGGGTGCAGAATCGGATGCGGACCTCGTTTCCCCCCGCCCGGCTGAGGGGCGCTTTTCCTTCGCTGACTCTTTCTCGGCCGTCGCAAAGGGCCTTGTCGCTGCTGTTTGTTCCCTCTCCTGCCGGAGCGTTTCCTTTCGCCGAGGCTTCAGCTCGAGGCGCAGCCTCGTCGTCGGGAGAGAGGATTTCCTTGGTGCGGTCGACTCTGCATGCGATTTTAAGAACGCCAATCTCGGGCAGGAGGATGATTAATGTTTGTGTACGCAACAATAAAAGTAAAAAATGATTTGAAAAGGTTCGGGTTTTATATGAAATCTGCCTTTTTGTGCCGGGACAAGATGAAAAATGTGGAGTCGACAACTTTTCATCGATTTTCTATCGCTTTCGCTCATCTTCCCGGACCATTATAATAAATAACATCCCTCTTTGGTTTATGGTCTATTGAATTTAATTGGACTCTTCTGTTTGAGCAGCAGCGCAGTTAAAAAAAAAAAAAAAACGAATTTTTCTTTTCATCCCTTAAATTTCGCCTATTCATTACAATTTTTTTTTTTTAAATTACAAAAAAAAGAACGTTAATTCAGCAAAATAAATAGTGAACGTCTTCACAAATTAGTGGAAAATCATCGTACGAGGCGGCGTAATTATTCGGAAGATTATTCGAGAATCAAAATTACATAATAAAACATTATTCGGGTACGGGAGTTTCGCGGGAGACCAACCTCGAGCCAGTGCTGAACATCACTTCTTTTGAAGTGATGTCAATGCATGTTGCGCACGAAGGTAAATATGCGATTTCCATGATTCCTGCAGGCTCTCTTGTGCGGGGACTGCGCCACCTTTTTACGGACAGGTTTTTTTCTCTTTTCTTCTTGCGCCCCCCCCCCCCCGGGCCAATTTCGATATCGTCTGCAAAGAGAAACGGGCAAGGAGAAAAGCTTCGACGTCTAAACGCGTTCCTGTACGATCTCGAGCGTGCAGCGGGGTTGCACGTAAAATTTGCGCATTGCATCGTTTCCCCGATGTTTGTGAATCCTGTGACTCCGCCGAGGTTCGCAATCGGAGAACCGATCTACCTGAGGCAAAGATTGCTCCGTGTTCAGCACACGGGGAAAAAAGGATGGAAATGAGCGTCGCTTAAGTTTTTTTTTTTTTTTTTTTTTGTTCAGGGAAACTTGTTAAAACTTGCTGTAGCCGTTGATAAATTAGAAGCAGAACATTGTTAGTTTAGTAATTATTTTAATTGATAGGATTCAAGTGATGTAGCAGAGTCATTATGGAAAGTTGGAAAAGTTTATCTGGCCGTAATTTGATATTCCGAGTTCGTCTTCTGCCGAACGATGCCGGCTGCGGATTTCGCCTTGGGATGAAAATGCCCGAAACAGCCCCGCGCCCGCTTACGATCCCGGCCGAGAACAAGCGCAGCGCCTTTTCCGCGTCAGCGAGGGACGTTTTCCCGGCAGGAGGATCGGGTTTTCCGTGCGCCCCCCCCCCCACTCGAAATGCGACGCCCGCGTGAGCTCTTGACCGGACGACGTCCTCCATCTGCAGGAATGCCGCTGCGACGCGCCTCGGAAAAACCTTCGATATCGCGCGGGCGAACCTGAATGTCATTTTCATCGCTTTTTCCCGCCGGGAGTCGCCTCGTCTCGGGGACGGTCGCACTTTCGCGGTTGCCCGGCACCGAGGCAGACAAAACGCTCCTTAATTGATTCACAACCCTGACGGCCATTAAAGTGTACCTTTGCCGATGAGATTGAGGCTTAGACTGACCGAGCAAATGTATAATCAACGTAATGAATTTCCAGTATGCAAATTTCGTCTCATTTTCAATGGTTGCATTTAATTCTTACCTCACAATCGCTCAAAATCCGCTGCCATTCGGGTCATTGGCAGATCTTTTCCGTCCCGCGACCGTCCTTTTTGTGCCCCGCGTTATTATTTGGATTTTCGCGAACGCAGCGTCGTCTTCCACTCTCCGATTTCTGCCATTCAGCGGCGTTGATATCCGAAACGGCACGCAAAAACCCGCGATTATTTTTTTTTTTTTTTTTTTTTTTTTTACGATTTCGACAGCGAGAAAGAGTCCGTTGCACGGCGTCGGGGATCGTCTGCCCGGGGCCCTTCGTTGAAAATAAATTTTGTCTTCTGCCCCGACGTTAAATTCACCCCCGGAGTTCATTAAAAATTTCACCGTGGATATTTCGGGGGGGTG